>JBBMOE010000074.1:468014-559323 GCA_037975065.1 Chaetodon trifasciatus
CCCCCCAGAGGTTGGGATTTGTTGTCCTGCCCTGAATGTGAACACGGTTTTCTTTTTTTCTCTGCTGTAAACATGGCCGAAAGTGTACCAAACCTTGCCAAATGTATGTGTGTTTTGTAATTTATTGTTTACTGTTTGAACACCACTAACAGTGTTGGTTTACAATTATCCAGCTGTCAGCATGTAGCCTGTGATTTCTCTGCAGTGAGCTGGAGCTTTAGTTGTAGCACTGAGCTGAGCTCCAGACACACAGTGAAGCGGAATACTGGAAAAATATACAAAAAGCAGTTAATCATATTATATTTTGGAGAAAGAAAACCCTGGGCATCTTTGGTGGTGTGTCAAACTGCTTTGAGTTCACAGGGAGTCAGTCACTGTTGAGTGAACTGGGTTTCAGGTGGGTCATTTCACTGTTTGATTGAATTTTGGGATGCTGATCAGTCAGTGACTTGCAGCATGATAATGGCAAAGGTGATCATTGCTCTATACAGAGAAATGGGGAAGATTTTAGAGAGCTGAACTTCAAATGAACAAGGAAGCACTGTGAGGCATGGCCAGTGTTTTCTCTCTCTTTTTTTTTTTTTAGATGAGTCTCATTTTATCTCATTTCTATTTCCTGACTTTATATGGAATGCATCAATTCAATTTCCCCAATTTGGTACATAACAGTTTATTTGATGCAAATCATAGATGCTACTTTTTATTCACAATGGAAATCAGATTTAAAGTGGAAAAACACTTTCCAGAATCCATGACTTGGAGGTCTGTCTTTGCTCTCCACAAGTGTGCAGAGAGTGAGTGAGGAAAAATTAACAGTATTCCCCAGGTTTCTGTTCAAAGCCTTGTAGCAACTGATCATGTGAACTTATGGTGTTAAAATGCATAAATGTCAGAAGATGTAATTATTCATTACCATAGTAAGCAGCTAATGTTACTTCATACGGGAAGTAACGTGTTAAACTAATAGCAAAGTGTAGACTCCTAGAACTGAAGTGATGGTAAAATGATGTTGACTAATAATATGAATTTTCTCCTATTCCTAGAAGATGTGACAGTTTAATTTATTACATTTACTGTGATACTGGTATTTGTTCAATTAATCAGGGGTCACTGAAGTTTCCCAACAGGTCTAATTGCATTTTGACCCATATGTATTTACCTTTAATACACGAAGTCTGCTAGTGGCAGAGGTACATACTCATAGAACTGGAGTTGCTGCAAGTAACTACTGTTTGCATTGTGTGACAGTTACATCATTAGTTGCTACATGCTGCTCCATCAACATACTCCTCATGCTGTCTATCTTAATGTACAAAGTTGCCTTATTCAGATTTGAATCTTTTTCAATGGGGAAAAATAAGGCGTCTAAACATTTCTGTCTACTTACAACCTGTGACTTTTTATAGTGTAAATAGCCTAATATTTAAAGGATATGTTCAGTTCAGTTAAAAGGAAAAGTTAGATTGAAGTTTAGCCCTGCTTAGAATTCAGGAAACAGAGCACCAAAAATGAAAAGTTAAAATGGACTCACTAGACTTGATGCCAGCTGAACTGGTTCCACTGCAGTTTGGGCTTATAAATGCATAGCATGTACTTTCTGTTAATTTGAAGGGGCTATTCTTCAGTGTTAAGATATATACAAAAAACAGCTGTGAATCGGCTTGTCAACCGTGTCTCCTAGAAATTCCGTTAATATACAGCTAATCAGTATTCATAAATACGCTGTGCTGACAAACAAAATGTGTGCCTGGATTCTGTTCAGTCACATTTGTTTGAGTGAATAAACTCAACTATTTTACGTAACATGCTGGAGTCACAGAGAGGTGGTTGGGGTGGATGTGGGCGTAGAAAGCACAGGACTGTGACACAAGAGTCCAGGGTTCACATCTATACTGTGGTAAGGTACTGTCAGAACAGGCAGAAAATGAGTGAAATGTGACTTCTGTTGAAGATACATTTGTTACATACAAGCTAATATTGTTTGTACTATGTTTTATCGTGTTAGCATTGAGGTGCCAACATGTGCAGAAGGACTCTGGGGTTTATCTTTATCCCATGGTGGCCATTTTGAATTTACATCGTTGTGAGAAATTCTACTAGGAAGATTAGCTTATGTTGATATAATGCATAAAAGTTGGGACTCCAATTAAAAACAGAGTTCAGTTGTTTGCAAAAGACCTGTGTTTGCAGCATCAAATTCAGAATAAGCAGATATTTACAAAAATCAATTAAGTTGATGAGGTCAAACATTGAATATATTGTCTTTGTACTGTTTTCAGTTTTCAGTTGAGTTTATGTTTAATAGGATTGGCAAATTTTCACAAATTCTCATTTATTTATGTTTTACACAGTGTTCCAACTTTTTTGTTTTTGTTTTGTTTCATACATATTCCAAACAGATTTTAGATGTAGATCAGGCAGCTGTTTTGGAATCCCTAAGCATAAACTGATTAAGACAAACAAAGATGACAATTTCACTCAGTAATTTAAAATATGTTTGTAAAATCCATTTATTTCAGATATATTTTGGGGGGAGGATCTGTGAAATCATCAAAACTTATTAGAATTATTGCAATTATTGTCTTGTAATAAGTGTTACCAGTTCTGAATAGTGGTACTGAAAGGTTAGGGTTGAGGGCTGCTGTAAGCCATGTTTTTGGTGCACCCCCTCTGTCACTGCATAAAGGGGGTGTGATAGACAGAATGTCTGTTTCAGGAAGGTTCTACAGCCACCACCTCCATGAATTCTCCTACGCTGTGAAATGAGCCAGTAAAAACGTTTTAGGCCTATAGGTGCTGCTTTGCAGCTGTAAACCCCCTGTAGCTGTCTTTGGTAGACTTCAAAATATCTACCAATAGTTAAAGATTTACACAAGTGAAAAGGTGAGATATTTGTGAAAGATGAAAAGATGACATGTGCAAAGTCAGGAAGGAGTTTAGATCAGCTGGCAATGCCACAGAGACAATACTGCTTGAATTAGTATGCATTTTAAAAACACTAGAACTCTGCTTTAGCTGTGTAGATGATGTTAGCAGCAGTAGTTAGCATTAGGATTTTGAATATTGTCATAACAAAGTGCTTTTGGAAAGTTGTGATGGTTGGTTGTACATATTATTGTGAGCAATTCTGTGTTTGTACTATTAGCAGTGTGTAAGAGCATAATTATGCTTCATATGAAACTATACTCTTTAGTGTGTGTGTGTGTGTGTGTGCATTTACACTCTTCATCTGCTCTTTTTACACTTTGTACCTGACTTGACTTTTCCGAATAACTTAGCTTAACTTTTTGTAGGTAGTTACTGCTTCCTGGTGAGTGAGCTTGTTCTTCACTGCCAACAGATTGTTGTTTTCCTAATGACTCCTGGAGTTTTGTATGTTCCTGAATGAGAAAGTGTTTATTTAGGAGACTTGGGCTGCAGCTGAAGTCATTCACTGTTTTCTATACTGTCTGATATTTAGTCTGTCTGTCTGTCATTTTATAGCACTGCTCAAATTGAGAATTACTGAATCCTATGTATTGGACTTAAATGATCCCAAAATGTATCATAAACCACAGTGAATAATATCACATTCACTTCATGTGCGATGGAAGGTAGTGATGGGAAAGATTTACTACTCGAGAATGTTCACTTTGTCAGAAAACGAAACATGATTGTATAATTGCAGTTGGTGGTGTCGGGGTTGAAACATGCTGTGCATATAGCACTCTGTCCATTAAATTTGTGTTTCTTTACCTTGAATGATGGACTTTGGCAGATGTGAGACATCTTTATTTGCTTGCTTTTTCAGCATTTTCAAGTTGGTTATTTCCAAGCTTTCAGAAAAGTGTTTGCTAATTTCCCAGTCACAGTTATGACTTGTGCTCTTATGCATAGTCCAAATCTCCACAAATATGTGATTTCAGATGAATTGACCCACACATGCCTCTTGAAAGGCACATGGTTCCTTGGTGATGATTGGCTCGTTGTTCTGTGGTTCCCCTGAGCTACTTAATTCCTTTTCCACCACCTTTAAAAACACACCACCAAGCAGCACCAGCAAACATATTTTACATATTTTTTAAGATGTTAAGAACCAAGAAGGTAGCAGAAGCAATCAGACATGAATGTTGCATAAGCAGTGATTGGTAACAAACTACCATCATACGGTGTTAATGTAGTGAGTAGTGTCTGTTAAGAGTAGTTTTTTATCCACACAGAGGTGAATGTGTGAAGTGTTTTGGATTTTGGCTCTTGGCCTGCATGAGTTTAAACTCTGTTGTAGCATCATGTCATTTCAGATACTGGGGGAGTATCTGTTGTATGAGCTATAAATAGTGTTGGTGGCCTATAAAACCACTGTTACGTATCTGGAGGATGCACTACAGTCCTACATGAATACCTACCCTGGTCTCCTCCATGTTGCCTTAGAAAAGCAGCCGCTTCTACCCACAATTCCTTTGTGTCGCTCCCTCTCTAAAAGCCCTTAAACACTCCAGCTGCTAGTCAGTCTTCTTAGTACAACACTGTGATCACAGGCCGGTTGCACAAAGATAGGCTCTTGTCAATGGCAAATAAACAGGTAGACAGTGTGTTAGTCAGTGGGTCAAAGCTGAATGAACTGATCCGCTCACCTTGAAAGAGTCACGTATGCATAACCTCTCTGCCCTATAAGCTGTAATTCAGATGGTGCTTGTCTCTTTGCCTTATACCCTCCACAGTCCCACAGGGATGCGCCACAGTATTCATCTAACACCTGAGCTAGCACCTGAGTAAGAGAAACACCCACAGCTCTTTTGGGTGGTTACCTTGAAGGAGTGAGAGAGGCAATACTTGATGTGCTCAGTGTACTGAAAGGTGTGGGTGTTTTGTCAAGCTCAGGCTGCAGAAAGCTGAACTTCACACAAATCAGACAGAAAAAATCAAACCTTTCTGTTGACTGAATGTATTGAATATCTAGCAAAAACCTTTGGCATGTAGCAAAAATTCAAATTCACCAAAGATGTAACATTATTTGAGATTGCCTTTGCCTCCATGCTGGGATTGAATCATCTGTAAGAAAAAGTTTTTGGAATAATCACGAGGAGAAAGGATCGAATCGGGCCTTGAATCTGAATGTTACACATATGTTCATTGTCTCAAGTGCAACATTTGAATTAATTTGATGGTGTTAATTTGATGGTTGACGTGTTTTGTGTCTATGAAAAGACAGTACAGCTGCACCTGATATCTTACAAATAACGTAGTCACCTACACAATGCTCACTTAGATACACCATGTCTGAATGACTATTATTGGCACTGTGGATGCTGATACTGCTTTAAGATTCAGTGTGGACAATTATCCTATAGCGTCCAATACTGCTGTCTGGAGCTGGTTACCAGACTGTACTGAAAATACAGTGGAGTGGACACTATATAATTAACACCAGCACAGGCTAAAGCTGCTATAGCCTCGCAACAAACAACACTTTATGATATTTGTTTAAATTGTAAGGTTGTAGTTTGTTTTGTTATCTAAAATACTGTAAATGTATGTATGACATTGTGTCCACCCCCTGTAAACTGTCAGTTGTTTGATAGCTACGGACTCGCTGGGTGTTCTCTTGTAGGCCTTGAGATAAGACAATCTGTTGTGCTGATGGGTCATACCATTAGACTGAGTTGGGGGACAGGTGGAAGCTGTGCTCAATGCCAGAGCACAAAAGATCCAGCAATGGTGTCACTAGATTATGTTTTGGGCCATATAGGTCTGGAGAGGGGGGCATTTTACGAAGCATGCTAAAATAATCAAGTCTGTTATAACAAGGTGAGATTTCAGATCACTTTCCAAACAGTACAGTCAGTGACTGGCTGATACTGTCCAGGTCATTACAAAAGCTGCAACAGCACTGCAAAGAGAACATGAAAAGCAGTGGTCTTGATTTGTGAAACAGATGGAAAGTACTAAGACTAAGACATTTTACAAACATGAAAAGTGACAGCCTGAATATGAAAAAATGTGCTTCTGTTTGTCATTGATCAAAATGTTCAGGTTTAAGGCAGCCCAATGAAGACACACTGTTCGTCTCAACTGGAGAGGGCATGTCACCAATGTGGTTTTGCACAAATTAACTAAAGAAAATCAAAGCAGCAGAGACTGACATTTCCCATAATGCAACTCAGTAGTGTTGCTATAGAAAATCAGTGATGTGCCCCTTGAAGCCTGTATAGGACTGGACTTGATCTCAAGAATTGGTTACTGCAGCAACACAAATTGAATCATTGTGAGGCAGGCTAGCTGATAATAGAAAACTGGATTATACTATTAGCTTGCTTGGTAAAGTGTCTCCTTGCTCTCTAAACTCTGGAAAGTATCTGCATTGTATTTTATGACAGCTGTGCCTGACTTCTTCTACAGTGAAGACAGCTTGTGTGGATACAGTCACGTGACACTGACTTCCTGTCACTGTGTCATGCAAAGCCAGCCAGAGTCCTGCAGCCAAACCTTTTCATTCAGAAATAGATCCTGTTGAAAACATAAGAGTGGAGATTTGTTCCCAATCTGATAAGCAAACAAGATCCCAGCAAAGCTATTAATATTTGAGGGCTGGCTTTGCAGGGCTATCTGTCACATACAACACATACACACCTATCCAGTGAACTGTTCTCATACATACTGTAAACACTTTGATGCATGCTTTTCTCTACATACTGTATACAGTTACTTATAGCTTTCAAGTGTTGAACTCTGTCTTCCTGACAACTGGATGTTTGACAGTCTTCATTGCTTGAAGTGTAATAGTGAACTCTTCTTTCTGTCTTATTCCACTATGATAACTCTCTGGCAATATGTTACAGGTACTTGTTACTAATATGAACCAATAAAAAGAAATCATTTTAAAAGACAAGACAGACTGAGTTTTCAATTCTTCCTTTTTTATTTTTAAAATGGAATGTCAAAAGTAATTATTGCTCATTAGGTGGTTTGGGGTTACATAAAAAAGACAAGACTTACATGCCCACAGGCCATGGGTAGACAGGGATTTATAGGTTACTTTGAGTGTTAGAATAAAGGGGGTGTCATGACAGTGTAAACATATAGTGATAAGACAAAAACAAGGTGTAACTAATCCAGGCTGACATGATAATTAAAGTTTTGCTGTTAATTCTTATCCAGCTAACTGGATTCATGGAACACAGAGGATTGATCTGTTTATCCCAGTTGAAGTTACTGTGAATAACTAAATAAAGGCAACATGAAGAGAGTCCAAACCACAATCACATGATCTCATATTATTGGCTGAGTGTTTATCATGTCGTGTGTATGCTAAGTGAGGTGAAACCTGCCAAAATCTCTCATAGCGCACATTAAACTTGAGAGAAGAAATGGATTTCGTAGACTGTATATCAAATTTCAGTAAGAGTGGATCTTCAAAAATGTTTTCTGGGTTCATTAAACTTGTAGTTTAATATAGTATATAGTCAATTTGGATTGGCAATTTCTGGAAAAAAAAATTAAGGTTAGAGGTTTTTATTTTATCATTTATTTTGATATATTAATGTATGTGATCCATCAGCAAGAGAATCCTCCCCCTAGAAAATCAGATGCTGAGCTCTGCAGCTTGAATATAATGCATACAATATATGTACAGACAGACTGTTTTGGGCCAATCAACATGCATTGCTAATACATTGCAGTGATTGTATCGGCCATTTATAGCTCATCACAGACATATACCAGTGTATATGTTGGCTGATAAGAATCCTTTAAATTAAAGAAAGAGCTGTGCTGCATACAGTGGAAAAATCAACTTGCACTTGTCTCTCACCTTGAACATATCTTTGACATTTCCATAAAGCAATTTCTTGATACTTGACAGAAATATTTGTTTTATGTAAAAACAAAAACAAAAAACAAATATGGCAATCTACTGTTTGGTTAATTCATTATATATAACAGCCATGGAAATTCAGCATTTGCCACGGTCTACGAAAAAAGACAAAAATGGTCAAACAGGGAGGATGTTTCTCCCAATTTCTCTTCACAGACTGCAATACACCTGAACTCAACTTTCCAGTCCATCACATCAACACGACACGTGTCTATCAGACACTGATGGAAGAAAGCCTGATGCTTGAACATGGTTTTAAAGTGACCTAAACTCCTTTCAGTCAATGAATCACAGTTAGACAGTTTAGATCAGTGGTACATACACAGACACACACAGTTAATTTGTCAGAAACACTGTTTAGAAATCCAGATGATTTTACTACAAAAGGAAGAAGTGGTTGGCCATGACAGAAGAACAGAAATCACACTTTGGGAAAACAAATTTGGTTATTTTTTATACAAATAAGGGAAAATATGTACACCGAGGCAGTGGCCAGTTAAGAATAGGGAAAAAGCAGCATTCATTGTGATTCCTATTCCCAAAAGTCATTTTTTCCCACTTTAATTTGAAGGTTTCTGACTTGCTGATTTTGGAGAGCACTATGGCTGAGCTGAGGACCACTGATCACTGATGAATTAAGAAAGAGAATGAGGGAGCATGCATGATTTTCTTTAAACACCACAGGTTAGTGCAGTCATTGTAACACGTCACCAGCACTTCTGCAGTCATGTGAAGAACACAGCCCTGAGACAAATAGCAACAATTCTTAATACAAAAATAAAAACATGGCAGATAAAACTGGTGGCAACTTCTTGGAACTGAGAATCAATTCTGAGTGGGATCGTGACACGCAGAGATTGAACTGTATGATTTACACAGTCCAGGGTGAGCCGGCCTTTCTGAAAGTTTAAATTAAATAAATAAGAGGAAGGTTCAGTTTGATCACTGATGCTTGCTTCAGGTTAGCTTCTTTAAATACCTTTTTTTAACTTTACGAACATCTTGATATCATTTTACTTTGCAAAAACTGGATTTAGGAATGTTAATATAAAACTAGGAATCCCTCCCTCACACTGCAAACACTGTTATCCTCAGTATTTGTAGTACTTGGGCTAAAACATGCATTAAACTGTCTGTGTGTGTGTGTGTGTGTGTGTGTGTGTGTGTGTCAGACAGCTGTGTGCAGTGGAGTTCCTGTGTTGTGTGTGGGGGAGGCCGAGTGTTCAGAGGAGGACAGGGAGTGGGAGGAGGCCTCTCTCTGCAGCTCCTCCACCCTCCTTTGGAGCTCTGCTCTGAGGATGAGTAGCTCCTTCAGGGTCTGGTGCACCGGCACCTGAAACACACAGCACAGTCTCAGCATCAGTAACTGAAGCTTTCCTCTACCTCCCCTTGGAGGAAGATTCCACTAACATACCAGCACCCAGGTTTGCACTGGACCTACATATTAAAGATGAGTGGTTTATTTAATCAGTGGAACTGTGCTGGCCTTCTTTCACTGTATTAGGGTCAGTGTTTGCAGTTAATCTGAGATTAAGGAAGGATTACATGTCTTTTTGGCAGAATGGAAGTTATCACTACATTAACACGTGATTCCAGTGAATCATTTCCTGTGAGAAACATGCTGTCTTCACGTAGAGACGATTTCCACAGAGAAGGACAGAGGACTGATAGTGACCTTCATCACACTGTGAAACCTGAAGCTCAGTATCAGCAGAACCAATGAACATGTGATGGACTACAAATGCACCAGTTTCAAGGTGGACACAGTATCTGACCAAATGTGAAATACGGTTTATGAGTTATAGTGTTGAATAATGGCCAGAAAAGTGTTTCTGCAGAACATTATGATGTAACTGTGAAGTTGACCTTTGACCTTTAGGATATATAATGTTACTACTTCTTCATTTTATCCTATTAGACATTTGGGTGAAATTTTGTCATAATTAGTGCATGAATTCTTGACTCAAAAATGTGTCTAGTGTGGTCACAGTGACCTTTGACCACCAAAATCTAAGAGACATAAAAAATGGAATATTGTGAAAATATAGCTGGAATTTCAAGAAATAAGTGTTTGTTGTGACTAAAGCTGCAATTTTACAAAAAAAGGCATATCATGAGCATAAAGTTAAGAGTTGGAATAATTAGAAAATTCATCAATTTAAAGAAAATTAATTGGCAACTAGTTTGATTCCAGATGCATTTTACAATCAAAATGTGTTTTCCTTTAAAAAGGTTAATTTCTTTGAAATGTGAAAATTTGATGGTCCTCTTAATCCTCCATGACAGGAAGCTAAACATTTTTATGTCTTAGAAAGAAAGGTAATTGTTATGGACATTTTTGACTATTTTCTGAACGACAGATCGCAAAAATAACTGGCAGATCAATCAATAATTAAAATAACAGTTGGTCATTCAGTTTTAGAGTCATTTTACAATAATTGCATGAGTAAAAAATGCACAATATCTAGTGCTGTCAAAAATATTGCGTTATTAACACATTAACACAAATCATTTTTAAGATTAACGTTCTTTGTGACCTAGTGAACTTGTAGTTTTTTATAAGCTGTGGCCACTGCTAGTAACGAAAAACTACAGGATCCGATTGTAAACCGGAAACAAAATAATAGGCACGCCCCACGCACATGTTTGGTCTTGCCTACTCGCTAGCTGTAAAGAGTAGGCTACCAGTTAATGTGGATGTCAAGCGCGAAACGCCGAAATGGATGCGAACAAGATTCTGTCTGTCAAAGTTTAGTTTCAAAAAGTTGCCAGATGGGTCGACTGACAAGACTAAAGTTATCTGTGTGTACTGTTGGTGTGAACTGAGTTATCACCGTAGCACATCCAGTCTGACATACCACTTGATGGTCAAACACATAGCCAAGCAATGTTCATTCTTTCTGGAGAGAAATAAGAGGCTGGGTTGATAAGCCTCTGGTGAATAAATAGAAGAGCAGTATAGTCTGACTGCTTGTATGTTCAAAGGAAACTTAAGAAAGGAAAGTTTAAGCCATGGTTTAACTGCACTATAGCCTGAGTCCTAGTTTACAATGATGTGCACTTTGTAACTTTATCTTGTATCACCCTGTTTTGATCCCTTAGAAAGGGTTGTTGAAGGGGCTTTTTTGTGACCAAGTATTTATTTTTTTGTCATCTGTTTACTGACAGTGTTAAATTGGCTGCTGACTGCTCAAAGTGAGAATGTTAGTGTGAAATATAACACTACACGTTGTTGTTTTCAATAAAAAACATTTGCACAAAGCAAGCCTATCCACTTTTCCATGTTGATAAGAGTATTAAAATGATAATTAATGGGACATTTAGAATAGATAAAAATGTGTGATTAATCGCAAGTTAACTATGACATTCATGAGATTAATCGTGATTAAATATTTTAAATGATTGACAGCACTAATAATATCATAGTCTGTATTTATAATCTATGCACAATATGAGATCATTTCACAAGAAAGACTCAATATAATGAGAGTATCATTTGTATTATACAAGAAGAGTGAATACTCTACACCAGCCTCCATCACCAGCCACAAGGGCAAGGTACCTGTGGTCTCATGCGTGGGTTCCAGCGGGCATAGTAGCTGCTCCACAGCTCCAGATGTCTGGAGGACACCAGCGGATAGAGAACATGGTGCTCATAGTCCACATAGAAGGGGTTGGTGAAGTCCTCAGGTTGGCTGGTAGGAGACATTCAACTGTCAGAGAATCAGTCCAATCATTCACTCCACTCACTCACATCGTGTCAAGTATCTTACCTGTTGATATAGGACCACAGGGACACCGTCTTGGTTTGCACCTCCTAAACAGGCCAGAAGTCAAGGTTAACCTGACGTGGTTCTTACAGACCCATTAACCTTGTTAACGGAACAACAGTACTAACCTTGGCTGCCCTTTCCTGCTCACTGTTATAGAGGAATGTACCAAAGAGACAACTGTAGAGGTGGTCCAGCACTGTGATCAGGAACAGCTCATTGAATTCAAAGGCTGCAGGGAACTGCAGTCAGAAGAATAGAATGATGAGAATAATGAGTGGCAGCTTCGAAATGTCTACAGTTGAGCCCATGAATTGGCTCATCCTGACTGGCTGAGTGTAGGTGTGTTTTTAACATGCTACTTCATGAAAATGAGTCGTCACACCTATACTCAGGCCTGGTTATGACATGTCTCGTGTTGGCAGTTGTTCAGGTTTAGAAGCGAAGGTCAAGTTGATCAAATATGAGAATGGAGACTGACCTGTCGAGTCATCTGCCAAACACAGTCAATAAACTGGACAAAGAGAGGTGAGCGCTCTGAGTTAGCATGGTTCTCATCACCGTGACCGACACGCTGCAACACATAAAACAACAACAGGCATGCAGTCATTCACTATCAGGTTTTTTCCATGTGTTTATCATGCATTTCTTGTAAAAAAACAGTAAAAAGTAAACAGTAAAAAACAAGGCTGCCATTAACCAAAAGAGTTTGCAGGAGGTACAGCTTAGCAGGAAAGTCACCGTAACTCTTTAACAATTTGTCTACTCATCATAAATCTGGGTACATATCATCAGGCCGTGATTGGGAATAGGCTTACTGAAGCATTTTGAGCCTGACCTATAGAGGGCGCAACAAATACCAAAATTGTGTAACGCAAAACCCAGAGGGAAGAATTTCGCCAATTTAAATGTGCATGCTCTGTGTATTAACCTCGACCTGAAGTGGCAGAGTGATTGTATCAAGTGGTCTATCACAGATTTGCTCATAACTCAAGCTGCTTTGAGTCCTAACAAAACTCGCTGGAGATGTCCTGTGATGTCCTCCTGAACATTCCCATCAGGTGCCATTCAAATTTGATGAAAGGGGGACTAATGGCAGAACACTGAGTGTGCAATTACTGAAATGCTGCAGGCTTTGTGAGTATGAAACAAGCGTTTGATTGGTCTCATTCCTTCTTTAACAAAATTAAACAAGCCGCAGTGACTGTGCTCACCTGTGTGACATCTGACAGCCACTCGTTGCTGCTTGCAACTTTAATTGTGGCCCACTAAGCTACTTCCTTCTGTTGAGCAAAAAAGGGCTTGAACTGATTCAATGAGGTATCCATCCCTGTTTTTGTTCATATTACTAGTCTTCTAGTTATACTGTACATTATGAGATATGTATGTTAGCAGCAAGAATATCAGAATACTCTTGGTTCCTTACAGCAGCAAACTTGTGTCCAAAACTAATCCACTCCTTCTCCACCAGAACCTGCAAACAAAAACACACACACAGTTCATCATTCTGTTGATTATTCTCTTCTAGTGTACAGCTGATACTCTGATTTGGTGTGTGACCTGGAATCCTCTGAGAGTGCGGTAGTGACTGTCCAGCATCAGCATGGCCAGAGAGGTGAGCTGAGCAGTTCTGTCCCAGCCATCACTGCAGTGAACCACCACTGATGTCTTCCCTGACTCCAGCTTATCAGCGATCTTTGCTGCCCCTGCTAATAATAGCTACACACAGCAGATACACAATGTTATTAATGATACACCTTCTGCAGTTAATGGTTTAAGAGTCATTGTAAGTTATAAATGAACCCTGGGAGTTTCCCATGATGACAAAGAAACAATTACTCTTTACTGTGTGTTACTGTGTGTGTGATTTACCCGTAAGTATTCGAGCCAGTGTGTCTGGTCAACAGCCGAGTGCCAGTGGGCTTCATCTATGGTGGGATAAACTACATCCTTCATCTTCCTCAGAGACTCCCTCATTACATGGATGTTTGGGATTTCCAAGAAGTTCAGCTCTACGTTTGGGTAGAAACTCTCACTTTCATACCCTCCATCCTTTGCCTGCAAGCGTTGGAGCAGAGGTGGAGGAATCAAAAGTGGAGCAATTATAAAGAGTAAGAGATCAGTGAAAATGTTCTATAAAGGTGAGGAGAGAGGGAGAGAGGGAGTGAAAACAGGAAAAATATGTGCATCTTTCTGTTTAAGCATGCTTGTGTTGTACCTTGTTGGTGTCTGCTACACTGCTCTGCCGGGCGTCAAAGATAGTGAGCTTGTGAGATTGGGCGTTGGCATCCATGATGATTTGGAGCAAGCGTTCATCCTCTTTACAGCGACGGTCTGAAGGTCCGACTAAAGGCTGGCTGCAGCGTACAATGGTGGCCTGAGACTCTGGGTGAATCCAAGACAAGACCTGCAGGAAGAGGAGGACCAGTTCAGGACCAGGAAGACTGCAGAGGACTGATAGAGATGCTTCAAATATGGATGTTGCTGCAAAGACGCTACGAATTCTAAAATGTGGATACGTCAGGCACACCTTCAACCTGGCAACATCCGTGTGTTAAGGAATATGACGTGTGCGATCACTGCATGTTCATAACATGACTTTGTTACGGTCAGTGCATGCACACCTCATGGCTCCTTGTCAATTGGAATTGGAAAGTGAGCAAATCAGAGGAAAGTTCTCTGTCTAGAATACTGTAAAAACTGTCTTTTGTGGAAAACATTTTGAGGCTGCTGCCTGTGGTTGACCTCTCCTGATCTTAGTTTTTACTAAGGTGTGTCTTCTTATTTAGCCACAATAATAACAATCATTTTAACTTACAACCATCAGTGACTTTGTGCATTATTTGATGTTTCTGAGTGCTTCTAAACAATTTCCACAACACTTTGTGTCTAATCACTAATAAGAAAACAAAAACAGTTCAGATTTATACTGTACAATCAATTAGAATTAAAGTCTATTGATGGCTTCTCTTTAAGTGACTACTTGAGGTGGTTTTTAAAGTTGGTAACAGATGTTTTATAGTTGTGCCTCAAAACTTTCAACCTCCATAACACCAGTGGTATGTGCAAAAATGCAAAAGTGAATGTGCAGCTCTGGTTCATGTGTCTCTCTACAGTATGAGGTTCAGACTGACCGGTATGCGGTGCTTGGCTCTGAACACAGCCACCCGTTTGATGTCTTCATCTGTGATGTTGGTGGGGATGACCAGGATGGAGGGATAGGTGTCACACAGCTCATAGGTGCTGTTCATCTTACTGATGGTCCAGCTCTCATTCGGGAGGCCCTGACAAAATAAATGTAACCACATGGAAGAAACAATTAGGAGATTTACAAAAAAATATATTGCTATTTGCTGTATATGCAATATTATAATTTGTTCAATTTCATTGCACCAATTAACAATTGCATAGAAAGTGGTACTATCATCATGCATGTACCTTGGCAAATTTTGTACTTGTTTTACTCAAATACTGGAAATTCTCAAATACACAAATACTTCTGGTCACTTCCATTTTACAGTTTTTCAGTCGCTGTTAAGATACCATCAGTGAAAGTCAACATGCCCACACAGACAGACAGACAGCTTACATTAAAAGTCTTCCAGCTTACTTGGAGCCATGAGCCTTAAATGTGAAAGATTTGCTCAAAGTGTTGAGTTTCATCATCAGTTAATTGAAAAAAAATAAGTGGAATTGATAGGAAATAACTAGTGACATGATTACTATTACTGATGGAATTGATAAGGTGTTTATAAAGTTATGTAGAAAAATCTGCAATACATTCTCCTCAACTCAAAAACATGATCATTGCAAAATGCATCATGTTCACATCAACAACAGGCTGTAATGCCAATTAGTTTGCCATTAATAAATTACTTAATTCTGTTCCATGGCTTTATAACTGTTGTATGAGGAGTCATGCTTTGTCACTTACCTGACGTCTGTACTCTGCTGATGGGTCATATACCTTCCATCCATCCACAGGAAATTGCTCCTTGTACAGGAAGGCAAACAGGAGCTGCCAGAGGATGTCACAAGATGAATGTTAGTTCTCTGTCACGATCAAACAAGTGAAGTGAAAACAAGGGCTTTATGTAAGATTTTCTTAAATACATCATATTTACACTGCTGATAGAATTTTAGGAAGGATCTTAAAAAGTGGAAAAGGTCCTGGTGAGGATGTGCACACCCTTTTGATCTGCTGATTTCTTTCAGTATCAACTAATTCATTGTGTAGAGTTCATGCTCTTACAGCCGCTCTGGTCACACCAGTAAAATGCATGGAGGCCTTGCTTTACTACATAAAGTACACAAACACATGAACACAACATTTCTGAACACATTTGAATGCGACTGACCAGGTTGTGGGAGACGGGGAAGGCATGTTTGGCCAGCAGTTCCACCACATCCGGGTGGCTTTCCTCTGTCTTATAAGCAAACCTGGGACTTCTCATGTCCTGATGCAGGGAAAACATTAGAAGAAACATCAATCATCAGAGTCTCCAGAAACCGCAGACTCACTACAGTTATTGCTGAAATTATTAGTTGGAACTATTAGTTGATTCTCTGCCTCCACTTTCTCTAATATGAGGCTTTAGTGATTTTCTCAGTTTTTACTGTGCATTTATTTTGGCTGATAAAAATTACAAAAAAAATAAGTACAGACACATGGGTGGTATATGTATCTGTTATTGGTCAGTAAAATTCTAATTAATAAATGGAATGCATGTACCAGCCAATCAAAGTGGTTAACAACAGATTCATTCATTCACACACACACTCATACACTGGCGGCTGAGGCTGCCATGCAAGGTACCAACCTGTTCATCAGAAATCCTGTATCTGTTGCGTATGTGTGTTCATGTGTGTGTTACCTTGCAGACCAGCTCCAGTCCTTTGGTGTTCTCTCCCTGGTTTGGAACACTGATGGTCTCCAGTCTGCTAATGACTCCCAGGTTCACATCAAGAATGAAAGGAGACTCCTGGATATACAAACACTAATATTAACACAGCTGCAAAGACACACTGAGACAAACAATAGTGCTGTGATTCAATTTAATTTTATCAATTCAATGTATACATCACAACAAAAGAGATCTCATGACACTTTTCACACAGAGCAGGTCTTGACCAAACCCTTTAATTTACAGACTCAATAATCTCCACAAGCAAGCATTTGTTGACAATATTAAAGCACTGCTGAGCAAATAACACATGAGATCGACAGTACCCTTTCCACACTGGTGAAGTACAGCTTGTAGTCTGTGATGGTCAGGGTTCCATTAACCAGACCACTGAATGGACAGATGTACATCACATCCTTGACTGCACGTCAGTACACACACATACATGCACGCACACATGCAACACACACACACACACACACAAACAAACAAAAAGGATAAGGTATTGATAAATTGGCAAATAAGTAATATGTGCATCCACTGTGATGTTTGAAATAAAATAACAAGTTTAAGAAATTACTGACATTGTCTCCAACACAATAGACTGAATATGGACATGGGATGACAGAATGGGCTCTATTTTCGTCCCTGCCGCTGGCGGAGTGCAGCGCACTTGGTATTTTGGTAAACCGAGGCGCACAGAAGTACGCCAGGATGGGTTTTGCAGCGCAGCAGGGGGAGGTGTCGGCATAATCAGCCCGCGGATTTGGAGTTTTGGTCCATTTCGGTCCACGCCGGCGGCGTAAAAGTGCGCTGAAAGCTCGCCACCCCAGACTGGGCCAACTCTGTGCGCCAGCGCCGCACCGCTGGGCAAGTGGATTTTCGTAAACCGGTGGAGTCGTGCGCCCACGTCACCAATACCTCACAGGCAGGTTTCCACAGTGTCTGGCATTTCACTGCGATCAATAATTAACAACAGCCACGATTCAATGCCACTATCTGAGTCAGCACATACAGTCAGACCTAAATTTATATATTTTGATCAGTATCTCATCTGACCACATCGCAAGTGCGTTTGGCACACGTAATGGTCACTCAACCTGACCGAATGTACACAGGTGAAACAGGGATGCAAACTAATCAATTAACGTCGCTGTGCCAACCAGAAACAGCCGTGGCATCCTACAGAGCATATATACTGCATCTATCTCAGAGCACTCGAGAGACAGAGAGAGACAGACACACGGAAAAAACGTAAGTGATGATCGTTGTCCGCTATTACCCATGTCATTTCATTCCAAATACAAATGTTATCATTGCAATGCTTAACTTTATTTAAAAGATGGAGTACATGATTACTTTGAGGATGAGGAGGAGAAGGAGGAGGAGGCCGAGGATTTACCATCTAAGGACCTCCTCCTGGGAGAAGTCTGGGCGTCGGACAGTTTCCTGCGCGGGCTCAGTCATCCTCAAAACTTGCCATGCGCCTCGCCAGCGGCGTTTTTAAAGGTGAGGTGAGGAGCTGGTGTGATTGGTGAAGATTGGACTCGGCTGTGTCAAACCCACTCCACACCTTCTCTCCTCCCTCTTTCTGAGTTACGCCGCTGGGTGGGACTGAGATGAGAAGGGGAAATAGTTGCGCCGGCAGCGCAGTGCATGAAAACACCAAAATCTGCCCTGCCACACCCCATCGGCGCATCGTACCTGACTTTGCGCCGCGCCGGCAGCGGAATCGAAAATAGAGCCCATTATGTTAACTGACCTGTCGTCTGGATGGTCTCTCCTGGTAGCAGAGGAACCTGGTTCTGTAACATTCTGACTGGCCCTCCACATCTCAGAGCTGGAAGGTTCTGTACAGAACACAAACTCGTCAGTGGGACCACAACATCTAGCTGGACCTGCACCACTGACCCCCAACAGAGTATCACTGATACAGTAAGGTTCCACTGAGATCTAGACAGCAATCAACATGCAAACTAAATAAATGGCTGTCAAAATGCACTTTTCCATTCAGTCTATGGTGGTTTCGGTTGAGGGCTTTTCCCTCGAGAATTGTATTTACATGACACCTGCTGCAAACTAACTAAATAAACAGCTTAACAGGGGAAACTGAGGAAGGTTCAGCTTTATGTAAATGACCTCTGATGAACTGAAACAGCAACCTGGAGATAATTATTCTACTCATTGAAATTTCCCCTGGGTTACAGGAGCACTCTATTTCTGCCTGCTTTCCAAACAGAAACGCAGCCTCACAGTTCCTGTTGTATTCTACTGCAGGTCTGTACTACATACGTGTGGTAGACTGAAAGTATGACACTGACAGATACACTGATGAAAGAAACATATACAACAGAAGTTACTAAATGATAAATGAGGAAAGACAGGAAACACAAACCTATTCTACTGAGGTACTGCAATTACTGTACTGCCTTCTTCAGGATAGCAGACACATGACACACATGATATTCATACCAGCTGTAACAGATGGGATAAATCAGGACAAGCAACTTCAGGGGCCCCTCTCACAGCAGACAGATGGGATTTCACTTCCCAGTCATTTCTATGTGAGGAACTGGGTGAAACGCATGGTTTCCGGTCTGAACTTGCCTCTTGCCTTCAGTATGAACTGCACACTGACTCTAATGACTATAAACAATTTTTGCTAACAGGTTTTTAATGCTTAATGTTTCTGGATATATTTCTATTCCTTATTTATATGTAGCTATGATTTTCTACATATTTATTCTTTGCCTTACATGTGATCTTATTTTTTTTAGCATTCAGAAATAGTTTTCTTTTTTATTTTATTTCTGGTTTGTACTGGTTGAATTCTGATTATGTGAACTTCTTAAGTTTGCTTGCTCTTCCTCTTAAGTTGATTGCCCTGATTCATAACATCTTCCCAGCTGGTATAGATACCAGTCAGGTGCTCCTGTACTTTCTTCTTGAGAAGGCAGTTTGCCAACACATCAATCTTTGTTAGTTGAAATAAATGCATCAGTTATAAGACTGTGGCGTTCCAAATGTAGATAAATACAAATATGAATGTTGATAAAAACACAAGGCATAAACACAATACTAATGAAAGAAATATCATATCAATATGTTATAGTGAGGTGAAAAATTGGGCTGAGTGTGTTAAGCTCTATGTAAAGTCACTAAATAAATGAACTTGCTTTACAGAAGGAAAATACTAAATAGAAAATTAACAAAACTTAAAACAAATCTTAAACACCTAGTACACAAAAAATTAAATGAGGGTCACTCATACAATTTACACCACTACACCACTGATTTAGTACTTCATTTCCATAATATTGAGGGACTTATGAGAGACAGATAAAAAAAAAAGTCAAAATTGAGACTGACATATCTTGACTTTTAGTCCCTGGAATGGGTAAAGCTCTAAAAACACTGGATCCTGCATTTCCCATGATGCAAATCCTTTCATTACACCACCTCTGTCTGGTGAACATTTTCAAGCTCCATATTTGTATATGACGTGTGTTGTTTGCTGTAGCTCCTCGGGACAACAGCACTGAAGGAAGCTGAGACAGAAAGAGAGGAAAAGTGGAATGAGGCATGCAGAGGAGGAGGAAGTAAACAGGAGACAGGACAGACAGAGAGAGACTTGCCAAAGCATTGGAAGGATGCTCAGAATCACTTTCTCCATGGTAACAAAGCCCTTCATCTTGTGAATCTTGCTGCAGGGGAGAGCCAGCATGGAGAAAGGTTGAGAGAGAGAGAGAAAGAGAGAGAGAGAGAGAGAGAGAGAGAGACAGAGAGAGAGAGAGAGAGAAAGAGAGAGAGAGAGAGAGAGAGAGAGACAGAGAGAGAGAGAGAGAGAGAGAAAGAGACATTATACACTAAATACATGTTACTCAAGACACAGGATACTGTTATCATGGTCGCTCTGCTGTCCTGAGCTTGGTGTGTCCTTGTGTGAAGTGATGAAGTGCCTACATACCAAATATTTCAACTAGGGATGCACATGGTTAACCGTTTAACCGTTAACCGATAACAGTAACTCTAACCGATTAATACTAACGGTCAATTTTGTTTTTAAGCTACGTAATTCAATCAACTCATGGGGGTAAAACGCGACTTGCAAGTACTAAGTTCGTGGCTATTACAACGGACTGCTGGACCACGCTCACAACAGAGAGCTACGTGACAATTACATGTCACTATATCGATGAGTACTGGAAAGTTAATTCTGCCGTCCTGTTAACGCAGAGCATGCCAGGTAGACACACAGCTGATAACCTCACAGCTAAACTGGTTGATGCAGTGGAGACGTGGGGACTTAGTGGGAAAGTGTCCGCATGCGTCCACGACAACGCGCGCAACATCGTGGCAGCCAGCTGGGACTCGATCCCCTGTTTTGCACATACACTGCAGCTGGCGGTAAATGACGGATTTAATGTGTTTGTGCATCGTGTGTGCATCGTCGGAATGACAGCATGGAAGGGCATTTAAATCTTATCGGTTAACGGTTATTAATCGTTAAAGGGCGTCGGTTAACGGTCATAAAAAAAATCCAAAATGTGCATCCCTAATTTCAACACTGTGCACATTCTGTATTCACATAATAATGTAGTCCACATGAGCTGGCTGGCTGGAGTCTGTGAGAGTGGGACCAATTTTACAATGAAAACCCTTTGGATAAAATGACTCCAGGTGATTGATTGACTGGTCAATGCATTTCTAACTCTCTTCACAGGCGCAGTAGAGCCCTTTCATTATTGCTGATGATGGTCCATACTCCCAGTGTAAATACCATAAATCAGTCTTGCTCATTGTAAATCAAGCATTGGCATATATGTTGGCCAATCACTAACAAGAAACTGCTGTACAGAAATGGCAAGTGTGTTTTACAACTGGCCTCGAAATGTTGGCCCCATTACAAAGTCTGTCCAACAGAGAGCGCTATGACTGAGGAAATGGGACTTCAAGTGACAACAAAGAAGCTGGATTCAATGTGCTACGTCCAATAATCAAACTGTTTAATAAAGATGCTATCTGCACAGATACCAATGCAGAGTTTTGGTCAGTGTATCCATAGTATAGAGTGGATAAAGTTAACTTTTAACTTTGTTTGTATTTTCAGTCATTTTTATGAGTACTGAAGATTCCCTCGTTAAAAAATAGAAGATAGATAATAAAATAGACAATAGCTGTGAGGCAGGGTTTGTTTTTTTATCCTAACTGCTATGATTACTGTTGTCATGATAACATTATCTATGTTGGTGCTGGTTGATGCTGCTTTTTACCATATTTATCATCTCTGCAAAGTGTATTAGCATGCTAATGTCCTTTGCAAATTACTACTGAACTACAGCTGAGGCTGATGGGAACGTTGTTATTTTTGCAAGTATTTCGTGACCAAGTATTGGACAAATTTGACGATGGCCCAAGATGAAACAGAAAAAAAAGTCTGACCGAAGTGATCATCCCTCGAGAACTTGTTGGGATGACAGTATGACAATCATCATCTTACAGGGAAGATTTAAGTGGTCCATCCACTGCAAAGGAGTCACACAATGATGATTTCTTTTGTTAGAGGAGTTCCACTGCACTGGAATTTCAGATTTATACTGAACCTGTGAGCTTTGTCTTGATTTTGACATTGTGGTGTTTGTGGTGTATGGCATATTTTTTTTGTTATTTTTACATGAATAGTGCTGATTTTGTACTCATGCTCATATGATCATGCCAATACAGCCTCAGTAAAAGAGTGACAGGGAGAGTTCAGGGGTTTAAAACAATGAAAAGGCTTGAAGAAAGATACAAAGAAAGACAAAAAGTAGAATGAAGCACGGTGAGCTGGAAAAGGCGGAAATGAAGCCTAACTGGAGGAAGTGCTGATGGAAGCACAGTTCATTTTCGTTCTCAGGCATCTACAGTCACTTTCATAAGCCTCAGCCACGCGATCACTTCCTGTTTACATGAAACAGACTGTGCACATTCTAATATTTAAAAAGACAAAGACACTGTGACAAACTGCTGCAAGTGTGAGTATTCGCTTTAACCTATTCATCACATGCTCTGTGGTGTAATAAGAATTTAATATTATTATCTTAGCATCAGTGTGGTGAAGGTGGTATGTCATTTACTGGATTAGCCAAAAAACTGACATTCTTGTCCGTCAGGACACAAGTAATAGTTAGACGGCAGCTTCAGCTTTGAGTCAAGCAACACTTTGGTTAAACTCAGCTCTGAGCACACAGACTTGTGTGTTTGTGTGTGTCTTAAATGTACAGTATTTATCAGAAGATGAGCTGATAAGACTACAACTCTTACCCTGGGGTTCAGCCTCTTCGACACCTGAAGGTTAAACACACCAAGTACACAGGACATGCACACACACACACACACATACGAAACAGATGTAGTCATATGAAATGGAAACAACTATATTCACTGTCTGATGTCAAACTGAGAGTTACTTTTTTTTATTCTAGGAAAATCACCACTGAAAGGGCCAATGTCAAACAGCACAATGTCAGCATTCTGTACTTGGTGACAAATGGATGCAAACACACAAAATGCACTGCAACTTCAAAAACAATGCTGATACAAATATCCAAGCAAAACTGAAACCTGCTATAATTTAAGAAGAGAGCTGCAGAACAGCGAAGCCAATGCATTGTGTATGTGGTATATGTGAATGCACAGGAAACAGATAAGTGCTTCATATAATACATCACTTCATTCTACAACAGTGCTCCATAACTCAGGGCAGCACAAAGCTGAAGAAAGACTGTACTTGAATTCCACCCGAATACAATGAAGGTGAATAAAAATTCACTTGTTGTATTCATAGCACTGATACATTACAGTGTTCATGTTGCTCTGGATAATGCACAGATGCTGAGGTCAACAGGTGTCATTGGAGCTACTTCACGCTACAGAAATAATCCCAGAAAAAACTTCTGGCAATGAGGTCTGTGGACTGTGTGAAGGCGGCACTGTTTCCAAAAAGAGACACTTCTAAGGAGTTGTCTTAAAGGTAATATTTCAACTGTGTGAATACCACTGACTATATTCCATTCATCTCCATTTTATTGGGTGGAGGTGGAAATCTCAGAGACAGATATCACCAAACCTGGACAAATAAAAAAAAAACTATCTTAATGGAGCAATACTACTCTTTGACAGTATGTGCTTTCTTGTGATTTGGGGGACCCTTTAATCATGATACAGGGATTTCTTATCTATACGTTCAATTAATTAAATTTATTATCTATTGATGTAAACTTACTGGTAAAATCATTTTAGGCATGTTTCCAGCAAAACCTTTTGGTATAGTACCCTTGAAACCTGTACCTAAGCCAAACCTACATGTAGCTAAACCCTTGATCTGTTTTGCGTTACCTCCATAGACAGTAGTCTTAAATGTAGATGAGTTGTTACAGGAGCTAATAAATGTCCTGTAACAAATGCTACAACTGCAGCATTTACTAACTAACACAATGTAACCTATGCCATAGATGTACTGCCTGATTGACTTCTATTCAACAGGTTGGCACACAGTTTTAGTCCATTCTACTCTTCTTCCAGTGTCACTCCAAGAGGAAAACCATAATCCTAGCAAACAATACTGAACTGAATGTTCTATACTGAGCGCTCAAGATGAATACACATAACGTTCAACCTCTACCTACTGCATACGTATGCAGGTACATTTTGAGGACAGTCATGGCTGTAGAAAGCAGCTGCAGACAGAAGCAGAAAAGAAACTCGACAGCAGCTTAAGAGTATCTTATCTAAACAATGACAACAGCTGTAATACAGTACAAACACACATTTAACACACAAAGCTCCAGCCACACACTGAAGTGTATAGACGGCGTACATGAGCACACAATGTTGCCACTTCTGCCAGTCTTACCATGAAATCTGGTCTTCTCCCAGCCTATTAGTTACAAAACACAAACTGATGAGAAAAAATGTCAGCACAGTGTGTGTGTGTGTGTGTGTGTGTGTGTGTGTGTGTGTGTCTGTCTGTTAGCTACCTTATTGTCCCTGTTCACGATGTCGGAAG
The DNA here is from genome assembly GCA_037975065.1 of Chaetodon trifasciatus. Lineage (NCBI taxonomy): Eukaryota > Metazoa > Chordata > Actinopteri > Chaetodontiformes > Chaetodontidae > Chaetodon > Chaetodon trifasciatus. Next base: position 492,588 of record JBBMOE010000074.1, read on the forward strand.
GAACTGATCCTGAGATCTGACTGGAGATGGTGGCTGCGATAAGCTGTTTACACCACTCTACATGAGAACCTGTGGGACTGAGCAGAAAGACACGACGAAAAGTTGGTATATATTCACAACTAAAAGAAGACATTTTCTCCCCAGTCCTTCAAGTACACAAAACAAAACAGAAGTGAGGGCAGCACTCTGTACTGCTGTCATCCCAATGGAATTAGTGCTGTAGAAATATATGTTATAGTGACAGTTACCATGTGAACTGTTATAGTACAGATAATTCCAACCCACTCACTTGTTTATGCTGCCTTCATTAGCAACCAATGCTTACTTGTTTGGACAGGTTATGAGATTTGACCTTCATTTGTTTTAATTGCACCAGTTTTTATTCTAAAATGTAGTTCAGCAACATTATGGCCAACCACATGGAGCATTTCAACAGACTGCATGGGTAGTTTTGGGTGATATTTGGTAATTTTTTTCCTCTGTGAAAACTTGTCATGCTTACTTTACATGTCATTTTCATATCATTTTATGTGACAATTGCATGTTCTCGATACACCGGTCTTTAGTTTCTACTTTGAAGATATATTCATGACTTGGCGATAAATGCATGAAGGATTGCATTTAATTCAATTCAATTCAATTCAATTCAATTCATTTCAATTTTATTTGTATAGCGCCAAATCACAACAAAAGTTGTCTCAGGACACTTTACATATAGAGCTGGTACAGGCCGAGCTCTTTGATCTACAGAGACCCAACAATTCCCTCATGAGCAAGCACTTGGCAACAGCGGTGAGGAAAAACTTCCTTTTAACAGGCAGAAACCTCAGGCAGAACCAGGCTCTGGGTGGGCGGCCATCTGCCTCGACCGGTTGGGTGAGAGAGGGAGAGCAAGAGAGAGAGAGTGAGACAGACAGAGAGAGAGAGAGACAGAAATTAATTTATAATTAAGTATTTATTAATGAGTGAATAAATGACAGATTAATATGAAGTGAAATCAGTCAAAGAAATGCAAGAAATAATTCTTTGAATGGCAACTAAAATGATGAGTTGGTTTGCCATTACAGAAAGGAGACTGTAGATTCAACAGGGGAGCAAATCAAAATCTAGTTCAGCTCTGTACACCTGTCCACAGGTGTTTTTACTTCACCTGACTGACTGGACTTCTGTTCAGGGTAAAGTTGGGCAGAGTTTATGGAAGCAAACAAAGGTTATGTTCCAAAAACCCCATGACGACTGCAGTATACTCCAGAAGGAAAACATTACCCACTGTATGAGATGGTGGCTGAGATTACTTCAGTGTAACATACGCAGACAGGAAATGTGTGTGTCTCTTCTTCTTATGCTTCCTTTACAATAAAGCACGTTTTGTACACATGTCCATCTGGGCCTATATTCAGACTAGCAAGTGTGGGTGGACCATGCGGGTGGGTTTTTAATAAGTTGCCATGAGTTTTTCAACTGATATTACCCTTTCATATTGCATGATTCTGAATACAACTTAATTTCATTTTATAACGAAACTTACATTTCGGGACCCCCATTGAGTTCATCTAGGTCCTGGTCTCAGATGTGGTTAAACTATGACTGATATACTCTTTAATAACAGGACAATTTCACCAAAAATGAATGGAATAAAAGTTGATAAATGGTGGACATCGTTACTGCGTCTGTAAACATTCCAGTTGCTGATGGCGTCACATACACAGGACGTCACTGAGGTCTGCACGAGCAGAAGCTTTTCTCATGAGCACTGACCCGGGCCTGTTTTACTGAGCTAACGCTGTATTAGCTGTCTGTTATCCCCCTGTCGGTCCATATTAGCTCGTCAAATATGTTTTAATATCGTTTGGTGATTTCGGTTTAAACTTCGGGTCTTCGCCGTTAGCTTCCGTACTGGAGCTAACGTGACTGTGCTGCACGGTCACTCCAAACTCCAGTCAAAAAGCTGGCAGTGTTGTAACCTCTGCTCGTTGGAAAATAACGTTAGCTGCTCAGAACAAGGTTTAAAAGTAGATTTTTATGTGAAACAAGCTCTGCTTTATGTAGTGCACTGACGCCGATTAAGGAAACATGGTTTGTAATAATACATGGGCAATTATATATTATAGAAGAAGCAAGAGATTCGTTTCACGTCGTTTGACACAATCTTGTAATATCGAGCGCACTCACCTGTCCACGGTTTCACCGGCAACTGGTCCGCAGATCGGGGAGCCCCACGGCTTCTTATTCGGGCCTGTTCCATCCATACCTCCGACAGCTCCGGCCTGTCTCTCCATCAGCCTGCGAGCTGTTTACTCTCTAGGTCAGTGTGGGCGGGGGCGACCGCTGCCCTCTGATATGAGGATGCGGATGAAATTAAACCTTTGTTCAGTCGCAATGGACGAACCTCAGCCCGCGCTTTGTTTTTTGCGCTCGAAGCCGTTAGTAAAATGTGTTCAGCTGCTGCCTGCAGACTCTGCCTTCCTTTCATTCGGTTGTCTGTGCTTCCTCCTGTCTTGACGGTCGCTCTTGCATCTCTTCCTCGCTCCGTAGTTCCGCCTTCTTACATCACAACAGAGCTGCAAGGATGCAGCGCGAACGGGTCAGTCATGAGATTACCAGCCACTCAATCACAACATGGCATCAGCCTTTCTCTGTCTGTGCAGTGATACCTGAGAAATTCAGGTGTGATTAGTTTTGAGTGATCTGTTCTTCCAGCTCACTTGGTAAGGAGACACCACCAACATGGTGCTGTTTCTTTTAGGAAATATAATGAAGAGAAGGGATCTACGGAAGCCGATTTCAGCCAGTAAAACAACAAAAAATAAGAAAATCAAGCCTGGATAATTAAAAAAAAAAAAAAAAGGTCATAAGTCAAAATTAGGAGATATATATCCATAACTACGAGATAAAATCAGAATTGTGAGATGCAAAGTCTAAAGTAGGAGATAGAAGTTGTGTTGAGATAAAAAAAAAATCGAAATTATGAGCGCAGAAGTCATAAAAGATAAACAAAGTGAGAAATTCCTAGTTAATTGCCTTACTTTTGAGATAAAAAGAAATTATGAAATAAAAATTGTGCATACAGCCCAGTGGCGTGCTCTCGCAAACAAAATGTAATTCTCAATAAGGTTACAATTACAGGTGCCCTTTGTAAAAATTACATGTTAGATACAGTTGTAAAGTCTTTGAATGGTCATTGTAACTAAAGAAATGACAACATTGTCACTCAAAGGCTGTTACATCAGCCTTTAATAGCTCTTTAATCAAGAGTAAGTAAATGTTCACCTTGCAGTTAAAGTGCTGTGAAGACCTAATGTTACAGTATGGTAAAAATCCAATCCACTGAGTTGTCTTTCCAGTTTAGCTAGCTGTTCTGGGCGCAAGCAAAAGTTGATTATTCTCAGTAATAAGCACCTTTGTGCCTTGGTGGTACAGCTAGCATAGCACTGAGTACTGCATAGATATGTATGTATACTTGCCAATTCTAGAAACATGTATATAAAGAAGAAATTTACAATGTGGCCAGGATGTGTTTGCAAAATACAATTTATTAAAAACAACAACAACACTGTGTCAAAAATTGGTCTCAACCATATTTAGGCTGTTGGTTCCAGTTTAACCAACTGGCATGGTGCTGGAACCTATGTGGCTTAATGACTTGGACGACAATAATATGGAAGTGCATTGCTTTCATAAAAGACAAAAAATAAATAAATAAATAAAAATAAAATAATAAAAAAAAACATTATCTCGTAATCATGAGTTACTATCTCATAATTATGAGAAAAGATCCCATAAACATGAGATCAGAATCTCGTAATTTTGAAAAAAATAGAAAGGTGTCAGGTACTGGTCACTGTTTTGTCCAGTAGAACCACTGCACAACCATAGACAGTCAAGTTGTCAGCTGGGTTAGCTTATTCCATCAATGTATGGGTGTAACAGATGTAAGTATTTAATAGATTTATATTTCAGTAAAAACCCATTTCTGTTCACTTTTTGTTGTTTTTGAACGTGTACACCAATTTTTATGTGTTTATTTTGGGGAGCTTTTGTTGTGTGAATTAACTTTATTTAAGCAAACTGTTCTTCTGCACTTTTCCACTGTCTGGGTAGTAAACCATATAAGCTGGACTATTCAACAAAGATGCCTTTCTCACATCTTGATTCAAGCTTTCTTTTGTCTTGCTTGTAAGCATAACATACTAACCCAATTTTCCACATCCTAGAAATGTTAGGTTGCTTTCCTGTCAGCATAAAGTAAGTTGTCTGTTTTGTGTGGTTGTTAAAGCACCTGTTCCTCACTATAGCTGCTGTCTGTACTGCATACGACCATAAGAACTTTGGGAGCTCACTCTCTATGAGCATACACCCAGCGATATCAAACAATGTTCTCCAGTTTCGCTCTGCTATACCATTCTGGTGGGGTGAAAATAGAGCTGAAGTCTCGTGCCTAATTCCATTTCTACTGAGCAATGCCTGGTAATCTCTTCCCATGAACTCAGTGCCATTGTCAGACCTCATACACTTAATTTTCCCATATGGGGCTGTGTCAGCTAGAAATTTCTCAGTTGCTTTTACTAGGTCACTCTTATTCATTAAAAAGTACACAAACACTGCACTGGAATAATCATCAGTGAATGATACAGCCCACCTATATCCATCTCTGGACTCCAAGTCAATTGGCCCTGCTAGTTCTGTGTGTACTAAATGCAGAGCTGCTTTCGCTCTGGTATCAGGCTCCCTGTTCCTAGTCTGAATGAACTTGCCTTGAATGCACACTTCACATCGAAGAGTAGATTTGTCAATTTTCCCCTTAATTTTCATTCCATCAACAATGATTTGCAACCTTTGCACGTCATCTTAATTACAATGGCCTAGAATCTCATGCCATGTCTGCATATCGTAGCACCCATTACAATGGTCATCATCACACTCACCATCTATAGTCTGTGAGTAAAACAGTCTATCTTGTTCATGAATGTGGAACCTGGTACCATCACTGTCCTGTAGCATGGATTTCTTGTCCTTGAAGGTCATGGTTACTCCGCTCGCTGTTGCTGCCTTCACATAAAAGAAGTCCTGCGAATAAGAGGGAATGTACAATGCCTGTCTCAGCGTTGCGATGTGGCGTTGTCCTCCGCTGTCAATCAAGCACACCTCCGCATCTCCTCTGCACTCCGTGACGCCATTGCTCCTCGTACCATCAGCCAGTCCAATACTGCACAGTGCATCTCTGGCTGGAAACTTTCGTTGAGTCTCTTGAACTTGGCTATATTCGTAATGATGTGCAAAGTCGCCCCTGTATCCACCATCAGGCCATGACTCCATGGCCTTGCTGACAGACCCTGGCTCGCTCCGCTTCTCTGTCGCTAGTCCAGAATGCGTAGGAGGTGATTCTCTGAATTCGTGCACATTGGTTTCTCTGGTTACTGAAAAATATACCACAAAAAAACTGTGTTTCTGAGCACTGCATCTGATGAAGGACTGTTTGAACCTCTGAGAAAATATGTTTTCCCACCTTAGGCATGAAATCTAAAACATTATTGGGAATTTCTTTGTCACTTAGGTTGTTTTAAATTCAACCCCGTAACGGGACAGTTTGATTCCTGTATAATTCCAAAACATATTCACACTTATTCTTCCAGTGTCTTGGTAATCACCTGTCCCTTTTGTAAAATAACTTATTGTAAGTATATTTTATTTGATTCTAAATAATAATAATTTGACTGTCAAGGAAGATATTGCAACTCAATGTACAAGCAGTCCTCATAAATCACGAAAATGTACTTAAAAATGAACATTAGATTAGGCTTTCGTATATTTTTTACTTGTCCTCTAAACTTTGCATGTAGTTCAATAAACACTTATCTAATATTTGTTATTATTATCAAAAAATGTATGACATTGTATCAAGTAACAGGGTTGAACACACTATAACACGGTTGAACACACTGAAACAGGGCTAAATGAATGACTACATTCAATCAAATTGAAATTAATTTTAATTCATTGAAACAAACAAGAGGAAAGAAACATATCATTAGGTATGTAATATTTAACATTGTTTAAAAATAACATCACATTTAGAACGGGTCTGTCCTATGAGAAGAAAAAATGAAGAACGACAGCATAGGCTGCATGCTGCATACAAAATCTATCTCACTGGAATCTGTTTAACAATGCAACAATTAACATGACAACACAGTTACTATAAACGTTAACATTAAAATAATTTCATATGTTCTTCACAGGCTTTAATAGAATGAATCTGTCATCTGCAGTATCAGCAATAAAAAAAAGTACATTGCTGTCTGTATATGAATGTTGATGGTCTTGTTTTATCTGATCTGTTGTTCCTGCTATTTATGGTTCTTTCATCCTTTAGTCAAACAGTCTTGCCCAGATCTCTTTCTGAATTTGCATGTGACGTGAATCACGTCCTGTCACGGGCTGAGGAGGCGGGATGAGCTCAAGCACATCATCAAATGGATACCACAGTACATCCTCTTGTAGAGGCCAAAAGAACCTGTTTTTGGTTACTCTGGCATGGTGCATGCATTTCACTTGAACGTCGGTTTCATCTGTGGCAAGGATTATTCCTGGATGTAACCGGTGGGCTGTAGTGTTGTCTGCGTTGTGTTGTGATGAAAGTTGTGATGAAGAGGCCCAAACCGTGCATATCTTTGGAGGCGGTCTCCGTTTATTTTTTGCATCTGACAGCTGACAGCGAGAGGTAAAAAAAAACAAAATCCTCCGTCAATCACCTCCACACAACTCGAGCCCCTCTCCCATGTAGTACAACAGCAGAAGGGGCGATGTTACATTCAATGAAGTGCAATAAAACACAGAAAACATACCTGACAGCGAGAGGTAAAAAAACCAAAATCCTCCGTCAATCACCTCCACACAACTCGAGCCCCCACACAAATTCAGTGACACAGGAATATCTTAAAATATTGTACAACAAGTTTAGGCTGAAAATGAACTTATAAACGTAGTTTAACAGTGCTAAAATACCGACGTTACAGTGAGAGCAATGAGGCTTACCTCTCCCATGTAGTACAACAGCAGAAGGGGGAGAGGTAAGGCGGGAAACACCCCTTTTATAGGAGGGGTACCCCAAAAATGAACGTGGGGGTACAGAAACTGAGTGTTGAACGTTCCACATATTGACTCCAGAGGCCCAAGTGTGTCAGGTAATAATAAACAAATTTTGTGTAATTATAATACTTAATACTACAAATGTGCATCTGGCTCCTTTACACACAACTGCTGCATAAATGACCCTGTTACATGGATACAATGCTTTATCATAAATGAGCACACACCACTCCCCTATTACCTCTGGGTCATCCCAATTGATTTGTTTTTGCCCTTGTGACACAGTAGCTGGTGACACAGTGACTGGGACTTTCCTGACAAAGCTGAAATGCTTTGTATTCCAGCATTCACATTCAAGCTTTCCATAGGTGGAGCACGTGCAGCTGACATCTCGCGATGTTATCTCCCCTCGAGCAAGAGTGGTGACCTGATGGATGCACATGGTTCCTGGGACTAGTGGAATGGTGAATGGCATCCTTTGCAGTGCCTGCTCAACAGCTTCATCTTCGATAAAATACAATTTGATCGAAGTGTCTGTCTCGGAGAGGGCCTTGAAGAGCTCATAAGCATTGTTGATGTCCCGGCCATGGCTGATGAGGTTGTCTGCTGATCTTTTTAAGGCAGCACCAACACCATCTGGTGCTCCTTTGCCGTGACTGGACTCGAAAAAATTCCAGGTCCCTCTCAGTCCTCTCTTGTCAAGCTCTGTACTGAAGAGAAAAAAGCTTCCTTTCTGCCTGTACCGCGTACAGGGCCCATCACTAAAAAAGTGCACAACAGACACCTCTGGGTGTGTGGTCTGCACATAGTCCAGTGCAGGTTTCAAATGTTCCCATATAGCAGCTGGACTCTTGTGCTTGGATGGTGAGATGGAGGTAAAGCAGGTTGGCTCTTGGTTTCCACCAACATAGATGACCCTTGTGTGAAGTGTGACCTGTTGGTGGGATGATCCAAAGTGTACTGACTGAATTTCAGTGCTGTACTTGCAAGAGAAGTCAATGTGGATCAGGCATTCATCATTGGCCATCCAGCCGTGCAGTCCATGGTAGTAGGCATACTGTTGCCTGATGTTGAAGAGATGCCTCTTAAACTTAGTGATGTGTGTGTGGAACCTCTCTGCAAGCTCCTCTTGACTGCTCTCAATGGTTTGTTTTATTGTTATTTCTGTAACTGAGCTCTCTTCATCATTAGATTTTGCTTTGTCTTCTGTGGCCCACTGCATATAGGTCACCCTCTGTGCACCATTATATGAGCTTGAGAGGGGAACAATTCTGTTCATATAATCCTCACATTCTCCATACATGCAGGCCTTGCTGCCAGTGTCACAGCAGACAAGCTCTGTGAGGCTCTCTAAATTTGAAGTGCCAATAAGCTTAAGCTGACAAAACTTGTCAGCCAGAAAGCTCAGGTTTTCATGTAACCTGCTTTAGCAGGGTCGCACCAAAATGAGGCATAGGAAATGTGACTGGTGCTGTTTTGTGCCAGAAAGTTCCTGTGAAGACTTTTCATCATGTCTACAAGGAATCATTTTTGCATTTTAATTTTCTTCTTTGTTGTTTGCTTTTTCCCCGTCGTCATCCGACTCACATCATCTCTTGTTAAGAATGTCTTCACCTTGCTCACAAGGGATTTATCAGTGTACCTGTTGTGAGCTTGTCTGGTGGAGTTATTACTCAGGTTTTCATTCTCACACAAGGTCCTGCGTTTCTTTGAAAAGCCTAGTGCTTTCTCAGACCACCTCTGCCGCCTGTATTTCTTGACTATCTTCCCGACAACAACCTCAGCAAGTTTTTTTTTCCTTTTTCATTTCTGGCATTCTTGCTTCCTAATGTCATGAATTAGAGCTTCATGGTGCAGTAACATTTTCCTCACCTTGCTGTTCACAGTACAATTCTTCAGCAACTGACAGACTTTGGACCTGGGAGAGTCTTTATTCTTGGCTGCTCGCTGGAGTCTTTTCTTGTATTTTTCTTTCTGATTCTTCTGATGTTTGAGCTTCCTTTTTATGCTTTCTTGCCTGCTGAATGACTAAGATGAAACCATACAATACATGGAAAGGGGATTGTTAGTTTTACAGATTAGTTGTTACATTAGAAGTGACATAGAATTTACATATACACGAGGACACTAGGGTGCAATAATTGACCACCATGGCTTTGTATGTGTGTGGGCGTGTGTGTGTGTGTGTGTGTGGATGGGTGGTCTGAATTCACTATTAAAAACAGCAAACCATGGCTCCCTTCCTACAAATGTGCATTTCTTAGGAGCTACTAGAAAAATCTGATTGATCATGTATAGAGCTGTGTATATAGAAGCGTTTTTTAAACAAGCTCTCATAATTAAAACCAAGCACTTTTTCTAACCACATATTTCCCTCACCATGAGGACCCTGGTCTGGCTTGTTCTGCAATCTCACTGTCAGGAGTATGTGCGGGGGTTGGAGAGGTAGGCCCACTGTTTTCAATCTCAGCTTTCCTTTTCTGTCTTTCTTTAGCCTTCCGCCACTCCTTCTGCTTACGTCTTTGAGCCCTCTTACTCAGGTCATTGATTCTTTTTCCCTGCTTCTGAATCTCTTCTCCATCACTCACGCTATTTCCTGAGGTATTCTTCCCTTTTCTATGAATCTGCATTTCTTCTCGCCCTATACTCTCTTTGCTTCTCTGCATTTTATGTAGCCATCTGATATCTGAAAAGAATGAACATTAAATAACATTTAGAGAGAAGGGGCTGGCTGGCTTAAGAACAGTCCAACCTTCAACCCCGTAACAATGATTCAACCCCATAACAGTGTTTTTTGTTACAAGGTTGAATGTTACAGGGTTGAAGATTTTAGCTAAAAGTAGCCATAAGTCCACATAAGCAAGGGTATGGAGCAACATATGGCATGAGGAAAACAAGAAATAGCAGTGTTGAAAGGTTAAGCTTGACGATGTCAATCTGATGACGAAAATAATGAAATATAGGTAATATAGGTCACTTCCTGGGCGCTGAGGAGGTTGGACTGAACCATTATTTTAAAAAGGGGGGGGTTGGTTTGCTGTTATGGGGTTGAAAAAAACTGGGGGACATGCTTAAATAGTGCTATTTTATAAACAATTAATGTATTTTACTTATAATTATTTGATTTAGATTAAAGTAGACAGGCAAATGATTATATTAGCAGAAAAAACTTGAGATTACTGGCTATTTTTATTTGTTTTATATTCAGTGAAACAATAACTTTGGTCAGTGGGGACATGCTTATTTGGCTGACCTGTACGCCTCAGCGCCTCAAAACATAATTTTTAAAATATGTTAGTGTGTTATAATGCAAAGACACATGAATCTTTCAATTTCTTGTTTTAAAACGCATTTTGTGGTTTACTGTATATGAAAATCTTTGAGGTAAACCTGTGGGACACAGAGTGCACCGAATTCAGAGAATCACCCAGGACTTGTTGCACGTCTCTTCCGAAACCTGTCACGCATCATCTCGCCGCTGTTTCTCCCTGCAGTTGTTGTCCCAGTGCGTGTTGCTTTTACAGTGACCGCAACACTGTTTGTGAAAACAGGCTCTGGCTTTATGCCCTTTCACGCCACACTTGAGGCACACGATGTCTGCATTCACCTCTGTGCCTCGGTCGCTTGAGTTCGAGGGTCTCACTCTGCTGTGCGCGCGCATTCATCATGTTGTCATGATGTCAAATTCCGCAAAAGACATGGTCTGATCATTCTAAGTAACGTGAATGGTAGATGGCTTCAATGATTCAGACTGTCCTTTCAAAATCATTGCCACTAACAGCAACAGTTTCTCAATGCTGTGATCTCTGTCTCTGCTCTTATAACGTAGTCCGTAACACTTTCACTGCTCGACTTTGGCAATGAAGTCAACTCGGTGTAAAGGCTAACTATTTGTGGTTTACCTTTGCCAGCATAATAGTCTCTCAAAATTAGCAATGCTTTCGACCATCGTCTGCTGCTTCTCGCATTACCAGCGACAAACTCTTGTCATACAGAAACTAAATTAACTCCGCATAAGCCTCAGCGTTCCTCGCTCCATCCACCGCCGAGTCACTACTATCTTCGGCTGGCTCTTCAAGAATAGTGTCCTTTAAACCTTGCAATCTTAGATGCCCTACGAATTTTGTTTCCAACAGCTCATAATTCTTTACTAGTCGAGACCAACGGCTGCTTCTCAGTCTGTCCATAGTGTTACTTTCGCTCCTGCATCTCCCTCTAACATGCATTTAATCATTTGCAAGATCAGAAATGTATTACACAGAATGTTTGGATTCGACTGTAACTTGTGGTGTGATGTACCAAAAGCTACAGTAGGAGCTAGCTAATCTTTGACGGCTGAACTTGTAGTCTCAAAGCTAGCGGTTAGCCTGACATCGTTCTCAATGGCAAAACACACGCTACAACACGCAAGAATTCACACTAATCTACAAAAAAACACAGCTAATTATTTGTATACACTCATGTCCCTTGTCTGCAGGTATTCCACGCAAAGTTGGAAGTGACCCCTCTTTTAGAAAAAGTGGTTAACACACACCAACAGGTTTTTGCCAACTGTAGCTGGGACGTTGCCTTCAAAAATGAATTCAATCCATGCCGCTCTTCTGTCATCTGTAACTGGGAGCGGATGCTTGTCTTTACAGCCAACAACAGAACGCTTTGTTTGGCACGTCGACATGATGATTCCTTAACCGGTGCTTTCAATAACATAATGGTGGATCTCTGAGAAAGTAGCGCTGTATCTGGTGGGTGGACAAACACTGTATGTATGCTCTGATGGGAGGGGAGATGGGGAGGGGGTGGTGGCTGGTGGGTGGGAATATTCAAATGTGCCTGCTAATTTCATCATTGTCCGCGCTGAATTCGATCAGCTCATTTGGAAACTGCAGGCAGGGTACTTTCGGAAATCCGTATCTCACTCAAAAAAGCACGGACGGTCTTATTCACACTTGATATGCATGCGGCAGCATCAGAGACCCCAAATAACACCCAAATCCCAGAAAAAGTGAGTTTTTCATAATATGGGACCTTTAATCCTCCAATAACTGTGGTAACAGTAAAACTATCTCTCAGTCACAGTTCCATGTAACCAATGTTTTTGGTGCATGCATCTATAACCAAGACATGTTTCCAGCTGCTGTTCACTGAAGTTTGCTTCAGTTGCTGCTGCTTAAAATCATTTCAAGAGTGCAATGAATAGAACTCATGCCAAGGAGCAGCTACTTTGACTGTTGAGGGAAAGTATCTCATAATTATGACTTTTTGCTTTATAATTTCAATTTTGTATATCAGAATTTCGACTTAATTTCAACTTTTTATCTCATAATTATGACTTAACAGGCTTTTTTCATCTTTCAAGTTTTGAACACTAAAACTTATTCAATTATTAACTGCAGAACTCGCTTTGCTGAACATTGTTCATACAATTAAAACTGCTTTTTAAGATATCTCCTTTAAGTTTAATTTTCACAGCATGAATATCACTTAAAAGTCTCCTGCATGACCACGGGGGAGAACCCCACCAATCATGCATCAATCAACCACCACTCATTGTCATAGTGTTTGTCTAAATGTTATCATAGAAGCCTGAATTAGTTTAACTGCATTTCAAGAACAGGACCCATAGCTGTCATAGATCAGGGTTTAACTATGAATATGTGATCACTGATGAAACTTTGATGTTCTCATTGTAAACGTTTTGTTCATGTTAATCTCATTTACTTTTCTCACCAAAAATGCATGCATGCATGTTCAGTCATGGTATACTGACGTAGTGATGTAGTAAGAAAGAACAACCTGGAAAAGCAAGATGAATACAAAATCTCACACATTCAGTCAGAAATCCTTAAATTAATTTAATCAGTAATATTTACATAACAGGAGCCATCCAACAAACTGTGGAGAGGATATAACATGATTAAAAGAAATATATTTGAAATGTATTCTGATTTCACTTTCCCTTGTTGATGCCACAAAGTTCCTGAAACACATTTTATGTGTATTTATTAAAAAGCAGGCTATATTATGACACAAACCCCCTCAAACTACAATCCCCTATACATTAGAAAGAGTCAAACTGAAATAAACAATGAGCACTTCTCTGATTTATCACCACAGAGCCATCATCTGAAAACTAAAGATCCATCCAGATCAGAGAACTGAGAAGGCAGTCAGGGTTTGTGACAAGTGAACAGACTTCAGAAGCTTCTGTCGTTTCATCCTGTGTCAGCGAGTACAAACCCAAAAAATGTACAAACCTCAAAAAAGAAAAAAAAAAGAAAAAAAAGACAGAAATCCACAATTTATACCAACAATTTCTGAACCAACATTACTTTCCTTTTTAGAAAACTGTAAGATTTTACACTACATAAAATAATTGTATTTTACAACAATATAACTTTAGTCAGTAAAATATGTTTTGATTGAGGTAATTACATCATGGTGCTTGTACAAAGTAAAAATAAAAAAAAAATAGATTTTCATCTGTTATTCCCTAAAAACACAACCACCCAACCGCACGTTTTTCTTACTATTAAATCTCCTCAATGAGATCAACCCTTTTATCAAGGTTGTCAAACACTTTTCAAGAGTATCCACTTGGTAGGACCTATATTAACACACCTCTCAATGAACATAGGAATCAGGATGAACTCTCCAATCTGCCCACTCTGACCCACCCAGATATAGAAAAGAGTCATGTTTGAGATTTGACATACTTGCAGACAGCCCAAGTCGTATTCTCTCTTGAAACTCCATAAACATCAAGACCTCATTTTGACTGTTTGCTGTGGTTACATTGACTTTTCTTTTTTGTTCAAACAAAGCTTCAATGACATCTGCTGGAAAATCTTTGGAATTACATTTGTATGGAAGGTTTGGAAGGTTTTAGGGTAACTTTAGGGTAACTTCACACTCAAAACGTTTATATGACGTCTTCAACCTCATTGGAAGAGCATAAAGTAGTTCCAAATGTCCGATACCGGAAGGTGGAGTGAAGTGCCAGCTGTCATAGAGAGCGACGTATAATTGTTTTTCTCATGAAGGGTGACAAAAATAGTTGTGTAAAAAATGAAAAGAGAGCTAGAGAGAGAAGTTCAAATCCTAGCTCCTTCCTCACCTCTCAGCTAGCCAATCAGTGTGAAGTGGGTGGGAATATTAGATCGTTGGCTTCAGGATGTTACAGAAACATATTTTCAGTTTGGACAGAGGCTTTGGACGAAGCTAGGTTAAATATACCTGGGACATACTGTATTTCTGTACCAAACAGACCTATGAAACTGATTATATTTCATCTGGTTGTGGTCTTTGACAAGAGCCAGCAGAGTCCCTCAAAGTTAGACCAGAAAATGTGTAGTTTTTCTGGCTACTATGTGATCTATTAAAAAGAGGCTTCCTTAAACACAGGGAAAGGTGCCATGGTTAACTGCTATGTAGTTACTGCTCAATTTCCTTCCACTTCAAACCTGTGCCAATTTAAACCTTAAACAGCTGCATGGCATCCACAAATCACAAAATACCTGAACTACAGTGCAGTCAATCTCAAACATGACCCTGGACAGCTAGACAACGTCTCTCTGAAGAGGTGAAGGTAATTCTCACAAGAATCAAGGCACAAATCTGGACATGACCTGACACACTTCGCAAAATGACTTCTTGCACCTCATTCATAATTGCAACTGTCACACTGTACATACGTAATATCATCACAATGAATTGTTGTGTCCAATTTGATGAAAACCCAATGAGTTGAAAATATATTGTTCTGTGAGGGAAAACATATAAGTCTTCGCTGGCTCCCTTAGCCTTCCTCATTCAAAAGCAGGAAGGCTGCTTATTTAGGAATTCGGGGGTGGTGTAGAGTAGCAAAATGGGAGGAAATCTTTTGGGATTCAAGGGTTCCAGAAGTAAAGTCCCATTCTGTGTCCTGTGTACATCATCAGGATTCTTGTTAAGAAACATCTAATCACCAAGCTTCCATTCTGTTGCTTGTACAGATAATGGCAGAATGAAATGAGAGATTTTGCCTTTTAAGCTTGTAGTATACAGTTCACCAAAGCAGGACAGTGTCCGACCCAAGTTCAACCGAGGTCAACAGAAGGGTCGGCTGACACACCTTAATCCGTTCACACAGACCACTGATGCGTCTCAGAACACTGAGGTTAGGTCATTACAATGAACTCGAGAACATTTCTCCTGTTTCTATAAATTCACTAAGGTGAGGGAACTGCTCTGTCAACACTGCCTTCAGTAGGACAGACTGCTGGGGTATTGCTACACAATATTGACTTGTGAAGGAGGAAAGACATTGCAACTGCATAAGTACAGTTGGGGAAAGTCCTTTTGGAACCAGCAGCTCCTCAGATGTTGCAACTCTATCTTTAAAACGGTCTGTCTGAAATCACATATTTTCTATGCTGAAAAACTTCTGCAATCGAAAGAAAAATGCAATATAAAGATAAAAAACTGAGGAAATGTTAATTTTGACTTTTTTTGGTATCTATCAATCCCACTGGCAGTGGAACCACTCCAGATGGAAAGAACAAAATAACAAAAAAAAAAAAATTATTTGTGACGGTTTTTAGAAAATGTTAGAAATATAGTGCCAGGTACACGTGATCTACCGTGATCCATGTAGACTTCCAGGTGTTATCTACCCTGTATTCCCTTAAACAAAATATTCTAAGCAGTTTCCTTGAATATGGAGCCACAGCGCAGCACTGTTCCAGTGCCAGGTCTGGAGTTCCTTTTAGTGACGGATCCCATGGCTGCACTTGACAGGGTATTTTCACTCTGATAGGTTATGATGTGCTGGTTGATGTGGTACAAATATCATACTCAAATCCTGAACTTACAGTACTCCAGTAATGAAGCCCCAGCTATTTATTAGCAGCCCAGGTGGGAATAAAGTGTCGGAGACTGACGACTACCAGACATTACTCATTAGACTGACTGAACAAATAAGGTGGCAAAGAAGTTCAGCTCAAAAGTGATTGTAATAAACAGTCCTGTCATCATCTTGACAGACTAAATGATACAGTACAAACATTTCTGAGAAGACATTTTAGCAGCATACTGGCCATTATTTTTCTGTCTGAGTCTGTGTCAACTGTTTTCAAACTGTTCTTTTTCTTCCAATGTAATGTTTTATAAGTCAAAATGTGTACTTTTAAAGGTCAATATTAAAAATACAAGTTCACATGTTTGAGACAGTGAATCAAAATTATGAGATAAGTCAAAAGTTGACTTACCAAGCAAATCTCATAACTTTGATTTATTATGCCAAAATTCGAACTTGGTACAGTATAATTTTGACATATCATGAACATTTCCATTTTTGTCATTCCTAACATGTCATCTATTTTTGGCAGAAAACATCTTTCATAGACTTTCCTATATGAAAATGACTTTTTTTCATTTGGAGTCCAATAGAGTAGAAATATGAGCCTATCAGACAACCAAGTTGTTGCAAACAAGTCTAACTAATCATCTAAACCAATTAGATAACTAGAAAATGTAAATGGAAAATATAAGTAACATTTTATTCACTGACTTTCCTTTCTGATGTAAAAACTGCTCCAGATTATATCTAATTGAAATGTGGGTAAAAACTCCTGCAATACAAAGCCATCACCTGTCCAAAAGGCACATGTGCTTTGAGATCACATGAATGTTTTCACATGGGACTTTTCAGTGAGGGTTGATAGAATATCTAGAAACAGTCTGATTTACAAAAAGTATATTTAAGGGGGAGTGGAAGTGAACTGGTTTACTTCTGCTCACTGTCTGTGTGCTGGCTGGTTACAAACATCTCTGAATTGTAAGGCTATCATGGACCAGGCTGATTTGTCCATCCAGGGTCTGTGTTTAGTGAGAGCATGAAAGTACAAGAGGTGATCCATGATCAGAGGCCAGAACCACTTCATTCCCCTATACTATCTTGAGCACCTGAAATATATTTCAAACTGTATCAAAGCTGCATTCATAAAACTAAATCACTGATTAATTCTAACAAAACTCTGCTTCTTGGCTTGAACTGTATTTGCTCTCAGTGCTGTAGCTTAGGAATTGCTGGAAAATACTGTTTAGGTTAGCTTCACTGATAGCAGTGACAAAACTTAGGTGACAAGAATCCTTGGGTAAATAAGCCACAAATCCCACATCAATGCATCCAAATATGACACATTTGATATACACACTTGGCTAGAGATGTTCAGTAAAATCCACTGTAGAAGCTCTTAGCCTTCAACTCAAATTCTAATCAATTCTTCAAAGGACAGGGCAATACTCAGTGGCAGTGCAGCAAGTAGGAAGAAGTCTGAAAAGTGAGAATTGTTTATCTTGAGTACACACAGGACACCAACAGTTGTGTAGCAGGAGCCGGGCTGACAAACAGATCTAATTGGTTCTGACATCTAACGGTGAAATGTGTTTCTATTGTCGATTTTTTTTGCAAGCCGATGAGTTTTCTCTATACATTTTTGTTGTAGTCTGATAGTTCTTAACGACACGTCGGGTTCTTTTATCAGTGAATGGAATTTGCTTAACTGTGCATTTGAAAGCTTCAGAAAAAGCTAGTAAGAAGAACTTGAGTTAAAATATCTTTGTCAAACTACTGTTTCCAAGATAAAGAATGAACTTTAACACTCAACTACTCCGATACATGTTTGTAACAAATCAGTGACAGATCCAATAATCAAAATGTCAAACATTTCTTTAACTTTGAAAAATATATTAAAGGGATATTCTTTCCTAGTGTTCCATTAAAATATCATCATCACTTCATGTGCATAGACAGACTAGCTCAGCAGAAAGACCAGAGGCGGGGGGGAATTCTAGCTTAACTCGGCCAAAAAGAAAAATGAGAAAACACCTTATTACTGTTCATAAAGTGTCAACTGACTCTATGTGTCTTGTGTTTGAAAATGGAGAAGTCATTGATTCAGTTTCTCATCACTCCACTTATAACAATATAGCCTACAACTGTGGGTGGACTTTGTTAGTCTAACCAAATCTGAATGATTAACCACCAACAGCATGTTTTCCTGGTGGATTCCTGTGAAATCAGAGTAAGCGTGTACAGAGAAAACACATAACTTCTATCTCTGTATATCTGCTTTGCTGCCTTTAAACTGATACACATCCACTGCTTGTCCTGTGTGTTCAAGTCCTTGGACTGAAAGCCACTCAATATCTTTAAGGCTTCACTGTATGATGAATGTCTGTGTAGAAAAAGTCTTGACAAGGCTGTACTGTGACATATTGCATAAATCACCATCATCACCACTATGGTGTTAAGAGTTAACCCTCAAATCGAAATCTTATTAGCATCCTTTGTTATCCACAGTTAGGACTAATTAATTCCCTGCATGTGTGAGACTGACAGAAATCAGAGTGAAGACAACATAAGTGCAAGTCAACAAGTATATCTGAGTGTGCGTGTGTGTGTCACCAGCCCTCAGAGGGGAGTTTGTAGGTGTGTGTATTGCTGTGATGGCGTGGAGGAGGAGGAGGTGTTGGGGGTGGGGCTGTTGGCCAGACGGGAGGAAGGGGAGGAGTCAGAGCGCTGGAGCTCCTCCAGCTTCTTCAAGTACTCGTCTCTAAGGGCCAACAGCTCCTTGTAGCGCTGCTCCACTGGACTCTGCTGCTGTAACACAAAGCACACACACACACACATGTTAGGTTTTCATCCTTTTTGAGGACATTACATAGACATTCATTTCCCCTAAAATGCGATGATTTACCTTGTGGGACCTGCATTTTGTACCCGCAAGTACAGCGAGTCCCCACGATGTGAGTAATACACGGGCACACACACACACACACGTACATTTGCTGTAGTTTGGGTGAAGCCAAATCAACCTATCAAACATTTTTTTCAGCTCTTATTTTACTGTTGTACTGTAGTTCTCAGATGATACAGCCATCGTTGGACGCGTATCACGGGAACGAACTGGAAACAGCTTTGTCGACTGGTGTGGACTGAACCACCTGCACATACATGCCAGCAAGACAAAGGAGATGGTGATTGATTTCTGAAGGAAGGTACCACAGTCTACATCAGTGAAGATCCAGGGCTCGGACATTGAGATTGTGGGGGATTACAAATACCTGGGTGTTCACCTCAACAAGAAACTGAACTGGACAAACAACACAGATGTCCTGTACAAGAATGGCCAAAGTAGACTCCATCTGCTAAGAAGACTGAGGTCTTTTGGAGTATGTAGGACACTGTTAAAAACTTTTTATGATTCTGTGGTGGCTGCTGCAGTTTTCTATGCAGTGGTCTGCTGGGGCTGTGGAAGCTCTGAGAGGGACAGAAAACTGCTGAACAAACTGGTCAGGAGAGCTTGCTCTGTCCTGGACTGCCCTCTGGACATCATCGACGAGTAGGTTGAGAGGAGGATGTTAGCCAGGCTGGAAAACCCATCCAACCCCCTGAATGTGACAGTGGGGGGCTTAACCAGCTTGTTCAGTCACAGACTGCTGCATCCAGCGTGTAAGAAAGAACGCTATCGCAGGTCCTTCATCTCAACAGCTGTCAGACTGTTTAACGCCTGCATCATGTAATGTAGCTCTGTGTTGATGCTGTCAATTCCACATCATAAACCTACTGTTTTTTGTTTTTTTTTTCACTACTGTTATCAATGCTAATATATGATCACATCATCCACTTCATCTGGTGCAATTTTGTAAGTTGTATATTTTTTTCTCAACTGCGCAATAACACTATCTGTTATCCATATTGGCAACAGTATCTTTATAAACTGTACACATTGTGCATATACGTAGACTTGTAAAATTCAATGTCCTTCCTATGCAACAGTATTTCTCAGTTGCAATACAAATCATGACATTGTTTTTTTCTCATCAGAATATTGGCAATGGTATTTTCATGGGCAGTAGTATTTTATGGCATTCAGTATTTTTAACATCTGTACATAATGTACATATCCATAGTTGATTTTCTACTCTATATCTTGCACACTTTTTATCTTGACCCTTCTGTGACACTATTTTTGCTTTTTGTAATACTTGCTGGCTGTAACGACTTAATTTCCTGGGTGTGGGTCCAATAAAGTCTTATCTTATCTTAGTAGTGCAGATTCCAAAACAAATTTGCAATTGATCCCATTGAGTGCACTTAATTGCGTATCAGAAGGTACAACAAACCAACTAATATGCAATGGGTGGCCCCGAGTCTGGGGCCCAAACCAGTTGCCCACTTGGTAATCTAGCTCAGATCACAGTATATTATAGCAAACACACTGACAGTCATACCTGTTGTCGAATGCGTGGGTTCCAGCGAATGTAGTATGTTACCCACAGCTCTAGGTGGCGCATGCTGGCAACGGGGTAGAGGACCCTGCCAGACTCCGGGGTGTAGAAGGGATTTAAATAAATGTCCATCTTACTGTTGACCAGAGACCACAGAGACACCGTCTTCGACCTCACCTCCTGCACAACAGAAAGGGTGTAATTCAAAGTTGAAAGTCAAAGCATGCTTAAATGCATACAGTAGGGGAACTCAGAGCAGGCAGTGTTTTATGTCCAGTCTTACATGCTGGTCTCGTGCACTCTCACAGTTGTAAAGGAAAGTCCCAAAGCGACAGCTGTAGAGATGATCCAGGATAGTCAGCAGGAGGCGCTCATTAAACTCAAAGGCTGTAGGAAACTGAGGAGGAGAGGAGACAAGATGATGTGAGATCGGAGGAGAGGAGAAAGGAATTAACCAGAAAATCAAAGATAGCCTCAGTCACCTCAGATCTCAGATCAGTGAGCACCCCTATGGACTGTTCTTTAAGATACACTGTGTTTTTGTGAAAGTGCCAAATAGCACATTCCTGCTACAGCATGTGAACTGTGCACTGTAGTCCTGCCCTTCAAACCACATTAACATTCAGTCACAGTTGAGCTTCAAAACATGAAAAGTGATCTGGAATATCCGGAAAATCAGGACAAATATGTTTAAAGCTGAAACATCCAATACTGTTTGCTTACTCGGGGCTCTGTTTTTATGACAACCACAACTGTTTCTGGAGTAAAGTCACTTAGCTTCCACCTCAGTGATTTTATCAACAAGAGCAAAGTAA
The DNA here is from genome assembly GCA_037975065.1 of Chaetodon trifasciatus. NCBI lineage: Eukaryota > Metazoa > Chordata > Actinopteri > Chaetodontiformes > Chaetodontidae > Chaetodon > Chaetodon trifasciatus. The sequence goes on from JBBMOE010000074.1 coordinate 513,764, forward strand.
ATAATTTGTAAAGTAAATACTTTGCTCAGTGGTAAAAGAATAATGCTTGTCTAAAGCAAATTTTAATTACACGCAGCCTGTAGATAAATCAACATTAAAAAAAGAACTTTTAATTCAGTTGCAGCAGTGCTGATCTATAAATGAATATAAGTAATTTTTCAAGTATCTGTTGTTCACAGCTGCTAAATTCTGTATGGAAAGCTTCTCCTTCAGTTCATTAATCCCTGCAGCCATCTGAAGGCAGCAGGACACATATGTTGATAAATCTGCAGCCTCTGATTGGAGAAGTGCTGTGTTGGAGCGCATTACCATTACATATGGCCATCCACTGTTTTTACCTTCATCACATGCCAATGATACCAGGCAGCTACATGACCATGAATGACCACACACACCTCTAAATTAATCAGACTGGTTCTCTTCATTGAACTGTTTATGCAGGGGACACTGGTTTACAGCAACTCATGAATCACTGCCTCCTTTGCAACTGTCCTTTAAGCAGAAGTGGAATTTCAGAGTTTATTGTTGAAATGCACTTCAGTGCAAACATTGTTGTGTCAAATCATTTGACCCGTTGAGATGACATGACTACAACATGAGATGATGCAGAATTATGAGTGAAATATCGTCAAACTGATTCTAATAAATATAAACTTCATTTTCTTTATTATTTTTTTCTGGATTAGCCAAGCAGCAAACTCGGCTCCTCCCAACCGCAGACAGTTGACAAGCAATTTTTTTCTGTGTTTTTCAGTCAATTTCTTGCATTTCCCAGCCTTACGAACAACCGTAACAGATGCAAAACATAGGCCCCCTCCATCTCGGACCACAACAAAAGAGTGACGCGACATCATCTGCAAACAACCTATTGGCTAAATTGTTGCAGAGTGATGAAAGCAGAGATGTGATTGGTTGAGAATGTATCTATTAATCACCATAACCTCTGATTTACATTCACCTTTACGCTCAAGAGTTTTACACTTTGAGTGTAAATGCCTTTGAGGTTACATTCCCACGAAAGAGCTTGATGATTCAGATGTGTTTTGAATGTGTAAACATACCTGTTTAGTCATCTGCCATACGCAGTCGATGAACTGAACAAAGATGGGTGATCTGTCCTGATCTGCATGGTTCTTGTCACCATGACCTATCCTCTACACATATGCACAGGCGCATGCACACACAAACAAACAAACAAACACACACACACACACACACACACACACACACACACACACACACACACCAAATGATTAACAAGAAGGTAAACTATCTATCAGTCAATTGAGCAATTTCTTGTATAAATGTCTGTTTCTGTAAAAAAATCTAAAAAGCATTAAATATTAATTTATATAAAACCACACAAAGATGAAGCTGATTATTCTGAAGATGGGAGTAGTAAAAAAATTACTTACTGAGGCAAACTTGTGCCCAAAGCTGATCCATTCCTTCTCAATCAGCACCTGAAACAACACAAAAGGATGTTAATAACATCAAGCTAATTGTAATCTTAGATTTCTGTCCATTTGTTGAATTAAGCTTTATTCTGAAAGCCAAATTAGTATAAAAAGCAGTAGTAGTAAAAACATTGTTACTTTTAAGTACAGTATAACCACTGCATAGAAACAATTCTAACTTATTGTGCTGCTCACAAGCATTTTCTTTAGTTTATAAGCAGTTTCCTGTCATTATCTTGTTAATGACCTGGAATCCTCTGAGAGTGCGGTAGTGACTGTCCAGCATCAGCATGGCCAGAGAGGTGAGCTGAGCGGTTCTGTCCCAGCCATCACTGCAGTGAACCACCACTGAATTTCCACTGGAAACCTTGTCTGCCACTTGGATGGCTCCTGACAACACCAGCTACACACACACAGACACAATTAAGACAACGACCCATAAGGCAAAATACTTCAAAATAAAAATGAGTATCTACATCTAAATGAAATAATGACATGCACATAGACACTGAAATTATTTTTCTTACCTTAACATGCTCTAGCCAGTGTGTAGACTCTAGACTGGACAGCCAATGAGATTCCTCTACATTGGGGTAGACAATGTCTTTGAGTTTCTTCAGGGATTCCCTCATGACGTGGATATTCTGAATGTCCAGGAAGATGAGCTCTGCGTTTTGGTACTCATCGCCCTCATAACCTCCTCCTGTGGCCTAGGGATAGCAACGATGTTAAGATAATAAATGACAAAATGAAACCTTGGTATTTAGTTCTTTAACAGTAACAGCAAGTGTACACTAATTAAGCTAATATATAGAGGTGTTAGAGGAAATATGGAGTGACTTAATCATTAGAATTCATTGTCTAGAGGAATATGAACACTCACAATAAAATGTTCGGGCCTGATGGTGGCTTTAGACAAATGCTTGTTTTGGTCAGGGGACCAAATGAACCTCTCATCACCACCTTTGCCTAACTCCTATTTTCTCTCCCCAAACTCCTCTAACTTGTCCATTTCCACCCTTGGCTTTAAGTTCCTGGTCAACTTTCACACATGTCAGTTATGCTGCTTGCTCTGTGGCAATTTAAAGACCTCCAAAGTCATCTAGAAATTTTGTTGACAACTTCCCTAAGCAGCATCCTGGTATCACCATAGATTTAGACTGTCTTGTCATAACTGGTGATTTTAACATTCATACTGATAATTCCCCCAAAAAAAACTTGTGTTTGAAACTTTCCTGTTGTTGCATATGAAAGGGCCCACACACACAAAAGAACACACAGTGCTTTTGGTTATGAGCGAGGGTGTGGATATTTCAAGCACTGCAGTCAGAGACCATTCTGTTTTTCTATGTTGGTTTCTCTTGAAACCTAAACCAGATCAGTTCAGTCAAAATAAGGTGTACAAACAAGTATGACAGTGTCTTTTTATGGAAGCTATGTCCATGACCGTAAGCTTAACATCAGACTGTGCTGAGTGCTCTTTGATCATGTGAAAATGTAAAACCTCTCTATGCACAAAACACCCCAGCTGTCATTAGTCAGAAAAGAGAATGCAAGAGAGCAGAGTGCAAATGGATAAAAAAAATCATCTTCAGATTCACCACAACATCTTCAATGAGATGCTTCATATTTACAATTCTGAAATAAACAAAAAAAGCCTCTTCTTCTCTAATACCATCAACAGAAATATCAACAATTCTGGTGCCTTGTTCATCACCACTGAGAAGCTGACTAAACCTCCAACATATTTAGCCCCTGACTTCTGATCTCTAAATAGGTGCAATGAGTTTATATCTTTTTTTAATGAGATCAGTGTCCGTGTCCAGCAATGGAACCAGACCACTGCTGCAACCACACAGACACTATTTAGATTGTCATTAGTCAGTGCTATCATGACTAAAAAGGATGGTGGTGAAGCAAATCAATTCATCCACCTGCTGTTCTGACATCCTGCCAGCCAACTTGGCAGGATGTCATATGATAAGAGTGACTCATGGACAGCTTTGAGTTGCTTGGAAATGGGTGTGCTGATAACTGTCAATGACTCACTCTTAACATTTTTCTAAAATCACTGAAAACTGCAGTTGTTGAGCCCCTGCTAAAGAAAGGCAACCTGGATCCTCATTTGGTTCAGATCATATCTTGAAAGCAGAAGCCGTGTTTTTACCATTAGTGATCATGAGCGAGTGGATCACCACGACTTGTGGAGTCCTCAAGGGTTCAGTTCTTCAACCTGTACATGCTCGCTGTTGGTCAAATCGCAGCAGAGTGTGCCCATTATAATCAACTGAAGCTGCTACACTGACCACGGACGCCATGCACATCTGGGCAGATACCCTGCTGCTCATCTTTATCTTTATGCAGCTGGTCTATTTTTTTTTCTCACTGTGTGGCTACACAACCCTCTGACAGCCAAAAAGTACATAGACCTGTGTAAAAAACGAGTACAATCTGATTAAAAAAGGTTAAAATACGTAGCACATTGCTCCAGAGGCAAAGCGACCCAGCCTTGTGAATGTTTTTATGTTTTTACATTCCCGTCTAACCTTGTTGGCCACAGCGTTGACGTTGGGCCGAGCATCATAGATGGTGAGCTTGGTGGTGTCGTTTGCCTCCCTGATCAGGTCCAGGTAGCGCTCGTCGTCCTTGTTTCTTTTACCAGACATACCAACCAGAGGCTGACTGCAGCGCACGATCACTGCCTGGTTCTCCCTGTGGATCCATGATAGAACCTAAGGTACAAAGACAGATGAAACTCTCTCTGTCAGGTAGCTTCTAATGGCAGTAAAGACTTCCATGGTGACAGCTGTGAAAGAGTCAATAAAAACACAAAACAAAAAAGGCAGCTTCCAGCTTAATATACGAGGACAGACCAATGAAACCACAGCTCATGCTTATGTGATATGAATTTTAAGTGACTTATTTTCAAATAAAACAAAACATTGCTGCAATGATTGACAGTCACGTACTGGTTGACAGACTACAAACATGTGCAAAGAAGTGGATTGAAGCCTGGTTGCTGAAACCTCGTGGCTTCAAAGCAGCCATGCCAATAAATATGCAAAACTTTAAGACTTAATATAATCTAAAGGAGTGAGTTACATAAACATTCCTGCTCCGCATCGCTGTCATGCTCTTTGTACCAGGCCGTAAACATTTTTATTTCTGCTTTAAAGTTGAGCTTTTTAATATGGTGGTCTACAGGGATTGACTTGATTTTGGAGCCAGCCTTAAGTTGCCATTTGAGAAACTACAGTTTTTGGCACTTACGTGTTTGCTTCATTTTTAAGCCCCGAAGGCTGCCACTTGGTATTGCTTCGAAGAATCAAATACTTTCTTAGCTGGGTTGGTTATGGTTGGAGATAAGTAGATGGTATTTTTTGCAGTTCGAAGGTGTTTCTTTAATATACTCAAATACTCCCCAGTGTGACAAAATAGGCAGTACTGTCAAGTTGCTTGTTGTAATGGTGAAAAATAAGTATTAGAGGGTATATTTTTAAGTTTACCTTGGATGGTAGGTAAATCAAAAACGATGACAAAAAAAGATAGTAGTTCTAGTTCTATGACAGTTAAGTTATCACAACAGCAAAAAATGTGGAAATGTCACATCACTCGATTTCAAAATCTGTATATGTTGCAATTACAGCAACTGCTTACAAGGCAAGCAAACAAAACTGCTCCAAACAGATTGACTCTTTCTGAGTTTTACTTTTGCTCTACTGTCAAATAAGGCTGCTGTTATTTTATGTTTTCTTTTTTTCAACATTTCCAATGATCAAACCAAACCAGCAATGAACTAATCCTGCTAAGTATTTTCTGTGTATGCAAAGCCCAATATCTTATTCAACCATGTCATAGAACATAATGGAAATGCATATGGCTCAGTTTCAAATAGACCAGTTTTGCACTCACCGGTATGCGTCCTCTTGACCTGAAGGCTGCCACTCTTCTGAGGTCCTCCTCTTTACTTTTAAAGGGTACCGCCAACACAATAGGGTAGGTGTCACACAACTCATAGTTCTTATTGATGAATGTAATACGCCACTTGTTATTAGGTAAACCCTACAAAAGACAATAATCATTATTATTTACTTATTGAAACACTGTTATTCTCTTTTTGCAGGATCATTCAAAATCTACTTTGGTTTGAATTCAGTTCTACTAAATGCTTTAAATCACTCAATGGTTTAGATCGCCAGTACATTTCTCATCTGTTTACACTTTACTGGGAAAGTTCACACAATCATACAACATGTCTACACTACAAAATTATATACAGCAGTAGCAATGAGAATATTAAAAAGTATTGGAAACAAAAAGAAATAGCAGTAATGCAACAGTGAAGTCCCAATCCTGCACTTCCATTCCTCCTTACCTGCCGTCTGAACTCCTCTATGGGGTTGTAGATGTTCCAACCACTTTCCTCGTACTTCTCCTGAGTCACATATGCAAACAATGGCTGGACGACAGAGAAGAAGCATTTTAATTTACAGAAGATGGCGCCTGAGAACACTGGTGGCCTTGACGTGCTGTAACTTTTTAAGTAATATAAGGCAATAAAGCTGCGCTTGAAAGAAAAGAAAATTGAAACTAAATTATTAATGTAGTGCGTTCGACATCAAGTGAGCTTAAAGATGTCAAGCAACCGAGTGCTGAGGAAAGACAGAGGGAGTGACGCTGATTCCAGCATGTCCAGCGTGTTGCAGGAGCTGAAGCTGCTTAACGCCTAAATGGACGGGATGAAAACTTGCTTTGAAAAGCAACTAAACGCAAAGGTGGACAACTTGCGTGATTCATTGGAAAGGTTGGTGAATGAAAACAGAGATTGTCTGAAGGCTGAACTTGCTCAGAGAACAGAGGAAATTCAAGATAACTTGGACATGGAGATTGGTCACGTTGTGGCCCGAATTTAGATTAAGATTAAGATTCCTTTATTCGTCACAATTTTTTTAACACACAACATGCAGAGTTGAGGAGGGAAACTGCACACGCCATGCAATTGTGAAATTCTTTCTCCGCTTTTGACCCATCCATGGTCAAACCTTCCTCCACGGCAGACCAGGAGCGGTGGGCTGCTAATCGACCAGCGCCCGGGGACCGGTTCCATTGTTGTCACCATTGATCAGGTGGTGATCTTCTTGCATGTTTTTAGTGGGGGTATTTTTATGGAGGATACCCCAGGTGAGCACGGGGAGAACATGCAAACTCCACACAGAAAGGCCCCTTTTTTCTCGAGCAGCAGGCACTGAAGGCATGGTGGAGGACACGCCACCAGCGCCCACAGCGGGATTTGAACCTGGGACCTTCTAGCTGTGAGGCGACAGTGTTACCACTTGTGCCACCGTGCCACCAAGTAGAAGCTAGGATTAACAGTGGCTGGGGTAAACAAAAACTCGTTACGACCCCGACGTATCCATTATCATCTCCGGCCTGTACTACGAGGAAGGAGAGGACGTTATGGAGCTGGTTAATGAACTCCTCGCTGACGGGCTTCAGTGGAGCAGTCCCCATGGTATCGTGGCTGCTGAGCGGATGAGAGAGAGGAACGGACGGCGGATGTGTTACGCAAAAAGAGAAGTTCCAGAGAGTCTACATTCGCTCAGCTAAGACACATACTGAACAGCTGATTGAGCTAAACTTTAAGACTTTACTAGAGGAAATTACCTCAGGGCGAGAGTTTTATGTCACGGGGAACAGGAGAGTCAACAGGCGCTCCACTCGCGGTGGAGCAGACAGTCGAGACGGAGGGGCGCAGAGACAGCGTGAGGATATCTGAAACTCTTCTGCCCAGCCTGTACGTTTTGGACAATTTACTCTTGTACACTGGAACTTGAATGGATGGACGGCCCTGAACTATGAGCTCGGGCTCTTGTTATTATTGAGTTTTGAACCGTACTTTATTTCTCACTTAACTGGATCACATGAGATTGACATTGAAGGATACACCTGGTTCGGACATAACAGGAAAAAGCACATCAGGGCTCCGAGAGGCTCAGGGGGTGTAGGTATTTTGGTTAAAAATAAAATCTTTAGCTCATACAGTGTAAGAGTAATTGATAAATCTATGGATGGGTTAATTGGTTTAGAATTTAAGAACTTAATAACAGAGTATTGTTTCATAATTTTTTTATGCTATCTCCCCCCTGAAGGTTCAGTATGGGCTGATCCTTATGGTTTATTTAATCAGTTACTGGTTCAGGTATATAATTTGTCAGAAGCTGATGCTGTATACGTGTGTGGATATTTGAATTCTAGAATGGGCCATTTGGAGGACTGTATTAATGATATAGACATAGATGTTCCACCCAGAGTTAGTTTAGATAATGTAGTGAATAAACAGGGGGAAATGTTGGTGGAACTTTTAAAGGACTCCAAATGTTGCATTCTAAATGGACGAATACCAGGTAAAAACAACTATACCTCAATATCAGTAAAAGGGAGTGCTGTGGTCGACTATTTGATAACTCCACATTACTGTTTAAATACTTGTATTGAGCTAAATATCTACAGTCCAGGCGAGTTAATTGAAAGGGGGGGCACTAGGTGTTTCAACCTGCTAGGTGACAGGTGTAGAGCACCTGATCACGCGTTGTTGGCTCTGACCTTTCATGCAGGTGGAAGGCCTGTTATTGATATAGGTCCAGTCAATGATCACTATAGACAATATCCTCCAAAGAATATAAAAAATGCCTCCCTTCATCTCTTTTCCTCTAGTAGGTGTAAAATTGCCTTTAGTCAATTTATAGGCAAACTATCTCAAGTACATTACCAAAAAGAAACTGATGAATGGTATGATGAATTTTGTGAATATGTTTATAATGTGTCTGAAGTTTGTACCAGGTCGATCCCTGGGAGGAAAGGTAGATATGTAAGGAAACCCAAACCCTACTGGAATGAAAAATTGAAAATACTATGGAAGGAGATGAGGGTGGCTGAAAAAAGTTTCCTAAAGTGTGATAATCAGGATATGAAGGTAAAACAGCAGTTTAAAAATGAATTTAAAATGAGGCAACAAACTTTTGATAAAAAACTGCGAGCCTGCAAAAGAAACTATGAGAGGGGACAAGCATTAAAAATAGAGTGTACGCAAACAAGTAACCCTCAAATGTTTTGGAGTTTAATAAATAATTTGGGCCCCCGAAAGATTCAAAACATTCCAAAAGAAGTTTTGTCAGAAGATGGATCCTCTGTTTTTGTTACTGATTTCATTTTTAAAAAAATGGAAAACCGATTTTGGTTCCTTATTTTCAGGAAATGATTGTCCACTTGAGTGGGACAACTCTTTCCTTGCAGAGAAAATTACTCAAAAAAATATCATGGAAACTCATATGCAACAGGAATCCTATAGTGAAAATCAATACTTAAATGCCAGCATTACAGAAGTGGAAGTTAAGAGTGCAATCAGTAGACTTAAAGTAAAGAAAGCTATGGGGGTTGATAATTTACCGAATGAGTTCTTGAAATTACCCTGTTTATTTTATATTTTGTCAAAAAACAAGGACCCCAGAAGTCCTTTGAATTACAGGGGGATAAGTCTTTTAAGTTGTGTTTATAAAATCTATTCCAGCATCTTAAATGAACAACTGATGTATTTTTTGGAAACATCTGGTCTATTAGTCGATGAACAAAATGGCTTCCGTAAGAAAAGAGCATGTATTGATCATATTTATTCTTTATCTACTATAGTACATACCAGAATTCAGGAAGGGAAAGTTTTATTGATTTTCGCAAAGCTTTTGATTGTATTCACCATGGACTTCTCAATTTTAAATTATTAAATGCTGGAATAGATGGTAAATTCTACAAGGCATTAAAAGCCCTTTATCAGGCCCCAGTGGCTTGTGTACAGGTGAATCAGTATAGAACGGGCTGGTTTCCAACTCCATCTGGTGTTAAACAGGGGGATGTGCCTTCCCCCACCCTTTTTGCCATCTATATAAATGATCTTGTACTAGAAATCAAGCACACAGCCATTGGGGTTAGATTGGGTGACCTTACAGTAGATTCTCTCCTGTACGCAGATGATTTAGTTCTTCTCGCTGAGTCTGAAAATGAATTTCAAAGTTTATTAGATACTGTGTATAACTGGTGTGAAAGATGGAGATTGCGGATAAATGAAGACAAAACCCAGGTTGTGCCCTTTAGGAAGAAGGCACAGATGCAATCCGATTTTGCTTTTTCCTGTGGTTCAGTACCCCTATCCTATACTAAGTCATATAAATATTTAGGATTTACCCTAGATGATCATCTCACATATATAGAATGGGTAAACGTTCTGTCAGACTCTGCAGTTAGGGCTCTGGGAGCGGTTCTCAATAAAGTGAAATTTTGTAAGGATCTTTGTTATAAAACGTATACCCAGCTGTTTAAATCATGTGTTTGTCCCTTTTTGGATTATGGAGCAGAGGTTTGGGGCTACGGTAAATATATTAAATGTGAAGCAGTACAAAACAGAGCTATACATTGTTTTTTTGGGAGTACATAAATTGGCCCCATTACTTGCAATCTGTGGTGACATGGGTTGGGAGCCATGTGAGGTATGGCATGGAGGTGACATGGTACGTCTGTGGAATAGATTGATCAATACGCCTGACAACAGGCTCACTACACAAATTTTCCTATGAGATCTCTTAAACAACTGTTCATGGGCAAGCAGCTTGAAAAATACAATGCACTTATGTATATTTAGCCTATGCGGAAGTATGTTCTTAAGTGTCCTGTAAGCCAATGAGGGCTGGGCACAGTTGGTGTAATACACTTTGTCAATAAAATCAAATCAAATCAAATCTGACCATCAGTTTTATTAATTTCACCTTTCTTATATTAGTTTGGTATGGTGGATGGCTCTAAATACCTTGCCTACTACAGATGATCTTAACTATAAATTGATTTGCCTGAAAAGTCTGACAACAGAGATCTAAAACATTTGATATCTTCAAAGGTCGTATTTTGCACAAACAACAGCCAAAAACTCAAAGATATACCATTTACAATGACATACAACAAAACAGCAGTAATTCCTTGTGTTGGAAGCAATGCTATTTCAGTGTTCCCAATGCTTTGTGTATTTCTACAGCTACAATTGGAATACATTCCTAAACATCAGGGAAATAATGCCAGCAGCCAGCACTATAAGGGTCGGATAGCCAGTGCCCTCTGCAAGTGTAGGAAGAGAGGGCACTGCATGTCGCTCCCGGACATCTGCATGTCAAAAATGCGCTCTCTGCAATAAAATGGATGAAATCAGTCTGCTTTTACAGACCCATAAACACTTTCAAAGAAACTCTGTCTTATTCTTATGTGAAACCCGGTTGCACAACAACATGACCTACACTCCTGTGGATTTATCTGTGCAGGCTATTCTTCAGCAGAATCCAGAGGCTGATTAATGTGCCATGCCTAAAAGGTCAGAAATCCCCTAGAGAGGACAAATTCACTAATTCCTGTATTACAGCTGTAAAAGACCATTTGGGGCCAGACAGCAGGCCAGTAGGATAGTGGCAGATCCATTACATCACGGTCACTACCTCTTTTGAAAGCTTCCATCCAGCTCCCTCCTTCATCCTCTGACCGTCCAATATACATCACAGGCAATACCTGATAGCGGATGCAAAGTGCAAACCAATCTCTCTGCGAGCAAGGGCCATCGTTACCAGATTGTTGTTGTTGCTTGAACTATATTATTTTATTTTCAATCAATGAAACAAACGTTGTGTGACTGTGTTGCAGTGCATTCAGTGTAGCAGCTCTGGCCCATGTGACAACTTGCGAGACAGGCAGGACAATCAACTCTCAATCAACACAACTCGATGTCTGGTTTTTTTTTTTTTTTTTACCAACAACTTGATTACATAATACACATATGGTTGGTCAGATTATTTAACCAGTGTCCATCTAACCTTCCACAACAGCAAACTGAAATAACTCTTTTAACTCTCAAGTCTTCAACTCTATGTGCAACACATGAAATAAATGTTCTTAAAAGATAAACCTGTACCAGCATTATAATGCTGCTTGCTTGGCTGTGGTCTAATACAGTCCAGAGTTAAGTTAGCAGAATTAATGTGAGGGTTTTCATTATGTCCACTGGCCATTACCTCACATAAAAAAGCAGCCCTGGTAAGGCTTGCTCTGACACACATTTTAGCATGCAATGAATATTACCGGATGTAGCTGTGGTGTAGGTGGGTAGCTGTGTGTCACAGCATATGAGGGGGCTACATCCCTGCATTTCAGCATTCAGCATTTGCATTAATACTGGGCCTTGAAACAAATGGATGACTCAAGCAAAAAAATGTCCATTCTCAGCCAGTACTGCTATAAATACAGTCAGCGTTCAAAACAGAACTAATATTGACAATAACGGAGTGGCTCATTCTATGATGTCATTCATTATGTGATCATTATATACATACATTGTGCTCTAGATTGTACAGGTGTTCCTTGTGGTTGTCCAACAAATGTGGATCAAACCACTTGAGAAAATCAGGCTACATCTGTGTCATCTTTTCAATGAAATCCTTTGCTGATCCAGCAAAGAATAAGGTCTCCTTTTTCCTCAAAGCCCATCAGTTAGTCAGAAGATGGCAGTATAAGTTAGAGGTGGCCTTACCAGACTATGTGAGAGGGGGAAGGCGTGTCTGAAGAGGAGTTCGAAGATATCTCTTCTGCTGTGACCCTCCTGCTTCAAGGCAAACCTCAAGTTCCTCATGTCCTGAGGAGGACCGAGAAGATCAACAACTTTACTATCAACACACACACACACACACACACACACACACACACACACACACACACACACACACACACACAGAAAAAAGCATACAGCATATAAGGCTTATAAGGTAATATTCTAAACTAGAGAAGCATTTCCTTAAGAAAATATATGAGATTGCTGTGTGCATTGATTGGCATGATTTCTGGATGACTTTACAATTCAATGAAACCTCACTGAGCATTAAAGAAAGAATTTAGCAGGCTCACATTGAAAAGTTTCAAAAAAAGATTCAAAATCAATACAGCAGAAGCGGATATATTGCCTTTTTTATATCCCACACAATCTTCTTCTGTACTAAACCCCTGGTGCCTACAAGGGTACCCACAAGGCAACTCAAACAAATAGTCCAATTGTAGTTCCTAGGTATGCTATGCTAGCAGTAGCTAAGGCAGCCTGGAGCCTCTATCCTCCAGTCTTCAGCCACAAATGATGCTGACTCAAGTGACATCACTTCAGGACATTTATAAGACTTCATACAGCTCCCTCTGACGACAACATTGTTATTTTTACAATTTTTCCACTATACAGTAATGTTACCCCAAGGCCTGGAAACACAGTTAGTGTAGTTTAAAACACTAATGCATTATGGTATACAACCCACTGCACTGGTCATCATAATGAGTTTAGGTACACCTGAACTTACACACAAACAGTTTTGGTGAGTAACACTGAATGCAAGAACCTTTGTTTGTTCACAAGAAAACTCCACCAGGTACCTTTAATGTGTAAGGTGGTATGAGCAAAACCTTTTGGATTTTTATTATCTCTCATTCACTCACATCCACCCACCCACACACACACACACACACACACACACACACACACACACACACACACACACACACACACACACACACACACACACCTTGCAGGTGATATCCAGGCCGTAGGAGTTTTCTCCTCTGCTTGATGCCCCACCCATCTTCTCCACCCGACTGATGGCACCCAGAGGAACGTCCAGCATCACTGCCACATCCTACAGCATACAGAATCAACATGTCATTACTAACAAAGGACACACAAACAAGCAGACATGTCAGCAATTACATTAACGAATAAAGCACTCTCAGTAAAAATGCTTTGAATACTCACAAGAAATACTGATTTCCCTGCATTTGTACAAAAGAGACAAAATGTACAAGTTTGGAACAACCTGGAGAAACCTAGACCTAGATGACAGATATTCTTGAACCCAGAGCCTATCTGATGGGGGAGTAACTGTCATTTCAATTCTTTCTCTTAAAAGGTTTAAACAATCATAAGCAATCAATATGAAGATAAGGCTTTATTAATACCCCATAGGGGAAATTTGGGAAAAACTTTGGCAGCAGTGGGATTTGAACCCACGCCCCCAAAGAGACTGAAGCCTTAACCTGGCACCTTAGACCACTCAGCCACACTACATTTTGCAATGAAGAGACATGGTTTAACTCTGGGTCATTTAGTTTTTGGACTTTGAACGCTATTAACCAAAATTTGATTGCTTGTTCCACGTGACAATCAGAACGACTATCAATGATTGACCAGATAATAATCATGGAACATGGAAAATGAAATCTAAAATCTGATCCCTACTGTGCATTTACAGTAGATGTTTCTGGTGGAGTGGGGTATCTGCCATCACTGTTAATCAGCACAAATGACACTAACTAAAGCAAACTGTTTGCAATCCCTTTTGCATCTGCCAATCTTGACAAGTGTGCTGTGCAAACTGGCAAACCCCTGCACCTCCATTCTCGAGATGTCAGCTAAATACAACCATAACCAGCAGTCATTACCAAGTTGTGCTGCAAATAAAATTACTTTTTTGTAATTATCACATTGCCTGACAAAATGAAAAAAAATACATGTGAATGACATGCATTGCATTCGTAACTTCCAGGCTGGATTATTGCAATTCCTTACTATCAGGCTGCCCAAATTCGTTGCTGAATATTCTCCAGTTGCTCCAGAACGCTGCAGCACGTGCTCTGACAAAAACGAGGAAGAGAGATCATACTTCTCTAATATTAGCAACTCTGCACTGGCTCCCTGTAAAGTTTAGAATAGAATTTAAAATTCTCCTCCTTACTTACAAAGCCATAAATGGCCTGGCACCTTCTTATCTTGAAAAGCTCATAGTACCTTATTACCCCACTCGAACACTGTGTTCCCAGAATGCAGGCTTACTTATGGTTCCTTAAGTCTCCAAAAGCAGAACAGGAGCCAGAGCATTTAGCTATCAAGCTCCTCTCCTGTGGAACCATCTTCCAGTCTTTGTCCAGGAGACAGACACTGTCTCTACATTTAAGAGTAGACTTAAAACTTTCCTTTTTGATAAAGCTTATAGTTAGGGTTGGCTCAGGCTTGTCCTGGACCAGCCCCTAGTTATGCTGCTATAGCATTAGACTGTCGGGGGACCTCCAAAGATACACTGAGCTCCTCTGTCCCTCTCTCCCTCTCCATCTGCATGCTTTCATGACCTACCATGGCGTGTTACTAATTTAGCTCCTTCCCCGGAGTCTCTGTGCTTTGTCGTCTCGCAGGTTCCCATGGACAGTGGCTGAATCTGGATTGTGGATTACAGCTACGTCTCCTGCCATGGCCCTGCCTGACATCCACTGCAACTGCTACTACTGTTATTACATCCACTGTCACTGTTACTGTGACTGCATGTCTGTCTGTCTCTCTCTCTCTGTCTGTCTGTCTGTCTGTCTGTCTGTCTGTCTGTCTGTCTGTCTGTCTGTCTGTCTGTCTGTCTGTCTGTCTGTCTGTCTGTCTGTCTCTCTCTCTCTCTATCTGACTGCATTTCTGTCTGTCTCTCTCTGTCTGTCTCACTCTCTCTCTCTTGCTCTCCCTCTCTCACCCAACTGGTCGAGGCAGATGGCCGCCCACCCAGAGCCTGGTTCTGCCTGAGGTTTCTGCCTGTTAAAAGGAAGTTTTTCCTCACCGCTGTCGCCAAGTGCTTGCTCATGAGGGAATTGTTGGGTCTCTGTAGATAAAAGACCTTGGCCTGTACCAGCTCTATATGAAAAGTGTCCTGAGACAACTTCTGTTGTGATTTGGCGCTATACAAATAAAACTGAATTGAAATTGAAATGACAGAAGTTGTGCTGTGAGATCAGCTACAGTATCTCTGGTAAAGTCAACAGACAATAAACCCTACTATGCTGAGAAGAGCCAGCTCCTAAAAATACATTGGATGGTGCTTCTGATAAACACTACAAACTGCTCTGACAATGTGTGAAAGGAGCACCAAATACACTGTTAATATTGAGGGGGGTCCCTCACTCCCATCCCCAATAGAAATTATACCCTTGGTTATATGAGAAACTGCTGCTCTTCAATACCTGGCTGGTAGGAATTCACATATGGGTGGGGGGAAAATGCATGCTTTGCATTTCAAGTGTTGTTTGTATGTCCCAGAGTGTTCATAGTTACATGTGTATGATAAAACAATCCATGGTAATTTAAAGCTGAAGTCGTACTACATCTATTTTTTGTGTTAATATGTAGAGTCACATTATTATACTATACTATACTCAGCTTTGCTTTGTACTTGAAACTGAAAGTGAAATTATGTATCAATACACAACAAATAAATGAGTCAGTAGGCAAGTACTGAGTTCAAATGGCTAGCAGCGTATATATGTTTTCCCTAGCAATTCAGCCTCAGCATAAGCAATTTAGTGTTAGCATTCTAACTTTAACATTATGATTTATGTAGTGGTAATGAAAGCAACAACTGAATCTGAATGAATAAAACCTCATAACCGGGTACAGGCTATGCAATATTAAAAGTAAATATAACTAATTTCCCCTTTTAGCCAACTTATAGCATACTAGGCATGGCAGGATCTGGGTCTGCTATATCTGACGTCATATATCTGAGTAGTTTCGCATTGAGAATACCTTCAACTTCAGTCAGAAGGGTAAGTAGAACAATTTCCAGTAGAGCTTCAGTCCCAATTATCAGTCCGAGAGCATTTCTTGTGTAGCGGATTTCACACCCACATGCCTCCAAAGTGGGGAACTCTAGGTGGGTTGAATTTGAATTTAAATTTGATGTGGTACTTGGCCAGACTCCCCATTGCAGCAAAGGTCTCCTTCTACTCCCTCTCGGCCCCACAAAAGTTCACTTCCTAGTCTGGTAATTCAGAAGGAGTACCTTGTCGGGAGGTGAAACATCTTACTGCTAAAAGGAATGTGTCTACGTCGAGGCTGGGGATTAAGTCCATGTTGATGCACTTCGTCTTTAGGCTCAGCCACCAGCATTTTTCATGCTGATGTCCTATCTTCACCACAAAGGGCTCGAAACAATCAACTCCTGTCCTGTCCTGCCAGATCTGCCACCATTGGCACCTCAGGTTTTCCTCTCCCCCTTTGGCACCCTATGCAAGTGCTTTGGTGTTGCTTAATGGTCTGCTGACCACGTAGGACCCAGTACTGGTGCCTGAACTCAGCAAACACTCTTTCAGGCCTGGGATATAACAGTTGTGAATATATTGTTTTGTTGAGCAGACTTGTCATTGGATGTTTACAGTCCAGAACAATGGGCCAAATATCAATATTGTTATTATCATTGTCCTCCAAAATGGATGAGGCTGGTAGCAGTGTCCAACTGCTGAAGGGACAGAGCTGTCTGAGTGAGCCAAAAGAAGACACTTTTCTTCAGTTCATCTGTCTATTCCTGTTCTTGTAACTCTGCAGCTTTGGCCACTCCTCAGGATGACCACCCAAAAAATGGGGTCCTTGGATCCACTGATAGGGGAGAAGCCAAAGTCTTACCTAGCATCATCACGAGGGTTACTGGCTGGATAAACATATCCATACAGTCCATACATCTCCATTCACAAAGGTGAGTGAACTTTCAGCAACTCTGGTTCCAACAAAGACTTTGAACATACTGGATTCAAACTTCAGCCATAACAGATCTGTTGTTGAATCAGTCCAGAGGTAAGTTCTGTAAATGGGCAGTGCCTGCTCTGTAGGAGGGAAGAGAGTTCCAATTGCAGCACTGACAGTTGTTTCTTGTGAGCAACTCTGGACCGTGCAATTTCAAATGCGACATGCAAACTGGTGTTTCCCATTATGCTGGACGAGGTGGTGGGGATGAACCACAATCTGTTTCATCTACTTTATCACGACTGATCATTATGATACACCAACCATGTAGTAGCTTCCTTATCTGCTTTTCATAGATGCTAGCCTTAACAGAATCCTTGACCAATTGTCTTTCAGTAGTTTCAGTAGTTGCCATCACGGTTCAACTATTGTTTTGAGCAAAGGGGCTCTCTTGATGCGGAGTAATAGGACTTCATTGATCCCACACCAGGGAAATTTAGTACGTCACTGTACATCAACCTTCACTCAATCTTCATGTTTTTGATGGATGCATTACCAGCTCTTCATTCCTGAAAGGCAGGACATCGACCTGCCAATGGTGTTCCACATGTTGACAGAGGTCATATACAGATTGGTTCCTTTGCCACAATCAGATGTTAGTTGTCTGATCTGATGAGTACAAGTGGCTGAACCTTATCAAAGGACTGGATTGTTAAGCACTCTAAGATGTCAGCAAATTTTCTGCAAAAGGGGTGCTGGATATAACCGATCTGCATGAACCAGGCAGCTAGATGTGAAGGCAGTATGGATGAAATGTCTCTTGTCTGGATGTATGGTGGACAATATATGACACTGTTTCCTCTAAATTAATTTAGGAGTGGCGGGCCGCCATTACAAGTTAAATGGACATTCGCAAAATATTGATGGCTAGCTAACCAGCTAAGTTAATTGGGCCCAGTGCCAACTCAGTGTTGCTAACGTGAGTAAACTAATTGATAGCATTAAGCTAATATCTGCACGCCATGATGTAACTGCTGACTGCATTTTCAGAGCTTGTTCAAATATCTATCTAAGAAGAGAAAGACAACTGATAAAGATGACGCTAGTCAGTAGTGATGTGTTGGTTGCAAACGAAACTGCTCTTTGAGCCAGCTCTTTGAAGTGAACGATCGGAGCCGGCTCCTGCCTGGGAGCCGGAGTGAGAGCCGCTTTGGGGTTTTTTTTTGTTTTTTTCTCAACTTTTTTTTTCATTTAAGCCGCACGTGATTGGTCAACTACATGATGTGTGGTGGCTTCAGTGTGTACACATTGACCAGGAGCGGGAGGAGCAGGGGTTACAGACACAGTGCGCGCGCGCGCGCGCGCGCACACACACACACACACACACACACACACACACACACACACACACACACACACACACACACACACACACACACACACACACACAGCCTTTAAAAAGCAATTTTCAACTGGCCATTCAATAAATAGGTTGCAAAAGTAAAATCAGCCTGCCCCCGCTGCTGAAAAAAATCCTAGGGGAAACACTGTATGAAAGTCAACTGATGCACCACTGAGGTAAGCTATATCATGACTGATGATTCTCAGTGCCATAGACAGTTTGACCTATCAGGCCAAGTTGCTTCTACAAGTATGATGGTTTGCTCAGCGCCATCATCTAATATGGCATAGGTGTGTAGCCACTTGCTGTCATTTCTTATCATATTGAACAACCGCCAGATTAACTCCTGCCCCATGATGCGGCACATCCCTGGACTTAACAAAGAAGTGCAAGACTTGTAGGTGGATTTCCTGAAATTCACTGCAAGAAGGTTATTGGCTCCCTGGCCATTACATGAGCCATTTTGGAAGACAACTGTTGCACTTCAGCATTTACTCTAAGCCATTATGGAGGATCCCAGAGGTTGTAAGGATTGACAGTTTATGTCTGCAGTCAGCCACATCCTTGCACACGCTCCAAAAAACTGCCCCCCAAATAATTAGGATGCTTACTCAAGAGCCTACCCACATGACCAGCTGACAAGCTCCACTCCATTCAGGCCTTCCAATGACATAAGCATCCCTACTAGCAGGTGAAATCAAAGGGAAACGCTCTAAAATGCCTTGAAATCTCCTGCCTTGATATCAGGGGAATTCAGGATGGATGCAATCTCATTTTGTGCAAGCTGGTGCGGTAGCCCATACTGTCACTGTAAGGCTTGCATAGCTGATGAAAATGACTGAGGATAGTGACGACAGGCCTGAGCAACAAGGCACACTTTCCCTCGTACCAGTGCCATATTCAGATCTTTGAATTCCTTCTAGCTATTATGCACCAGCTTGGGAAAGGCTGGTACTGGGACTGGCTGATTAGGAGTGGCAGTACAGCTGTGAATGGCAGAGAAGCAGCTGTCCTGTGCCCCAGCTGCTTCAGCTAGGGGACAGCAAATGGATTATATGAAGGACACCATGGCTGGTAGACTGTCAGAACCAGTTGGGGCTGAGAAACCAAGATTAAGATGAGGGATAGAAGAAAGGGCTGAACTGCTACACTGGTCTGAATTAACTTGAAGCAAGCAAGTGCTGAGGATAAGCTGTTGCTGTCACCAATGTCTAATTTTGGCCCTGTTCAACTGTCACTGTAAGGGGGAAGGTAAGTGGTGCTCCTGACTGGCACAGGCTTGCATGCTTAATGGTGGCTGAAGCATCTGTTGGTGGCAAGTCATCATTGGGTTGGCAACTACATACCCAGTCCTTGGTGCTTCAGATAACATAGGCAGTGCCAAGCTGAGGTAAACTGGTGGAGAAGAGAAAAAGGGAACGACCAATGACGATAACGTAGACGGTCCCATCAGTAGTTAAATGGATGCCATTATACAGCCTGTTGAGATCAGTGGTTGCTGGATGAGAAACTGTGTTGGCCCCAGCTGTCTTCGTACAGATGCAGACAGCAGTAGTATATAGTTCAGTCTTTCTCCTGGGTTTACATCTTTGGGGGGGTTGACGTAACATATTTTCCAATGCGTGCTCTCTGTCTGCTGGTGTGTGTGTGTGTGTGTGTGTGTGTGTGTGTGTGTGTGTGTGTGTGTGTGTGTGTGTGCGCACATCGGGGCAGAAGCAGAACTCTGATGCTGACTTGATTACAGTAATGCACTATTTAATAACACAGAGAGACTTCATCTCATTCAAAACTCTGCTGCTCAGCTATTAACCAGAACCAAGAGGAGAGAGCACATCAGTCCAGTTTTAGCTGCTTTACACAAACTCTTCCTACTTATAGTCAAAGCCCTTCATGGGCTAGGACCAAGCTTTATTACTGAATCCTTTGTTTACTATTTGCCTTCAAGAACACTGCGATCATCTGGTGCTGGTTTGTTGGAGGTTGCCAGCTAAAGCCAAAAGAAAATTGGGGATGCAGCCTTTGTCAATTACACAGCAGAGCTAATTATAATAGGGTTCCAAGCACTGCTGGCACTGGGAGCCACATGCTGCTTCACATGTGTGGCCGCCAGTCCACTTGCGCTTGGGCCCCTAATAATAATGACGATGACGATGGTGATGTAAAGAATGCAATACAATGTATTGTATTGCATTCTTATAGTATTATCATATAGGGGAATGACTGAAATGTGTTTCTATATTAACTGTTGGGGCACTCAACAATCTTGCAAACAAATGCCATTATGTTCTCTCTCACTGTTCTACAGACAGACAGACAGACAGACAGAGAAACACACACACACACACACACACACACACACACACACACACACACACACACCACAGTCTTAAGTAACTGACTAGCCCCACATGAGTTTAATGAAACTTACAGCATCTGAGCTCTTGAAGTAGAGTCTGTAGTTGGTGATCAACACTTTGCCTTTCACGGCTCCACTGAACGGACAGATGTAGATGATGTCTTTATCTGAAAACAGATGAATACAAACATTGTTTATTGATTTGACTTCTTAGCCATCTTTTCTCATGTCTAATCCTGAGCAGGCTTTAGTGGCTCAGAATCAGTTCCCTTTTTCACATTCGTACTCTGGTTCAGATATCACATTATTGGTAAGCAACAAGTGCTGTAGGGGAAGAAATCAACACAGAGAAGAGGAAGCAGAAAAGGAGAAGAAAGCCATGCAGCAAAGGTAGGCTATAAATACCATCTACTCTGTGTTCAATAAGAGACTAATAAGGACAGGCCCACTCAACAGGAATTGGCATCAACTGTAAATCACATGTCAGCTGATCAAGGGTGGAATCACTATGATATCACGTCATGTGTATGTCTCTCAGAATCAGAGAATATTGACAAACTTTTATAAATAAAACTACCTGATGATGACATATCTGGCAACAGAGGTGGGTCAAACTGTACTTGGTACAATACCAATCTGCCTTCCAGACAAATTGAGTAGGAATTGCACTGTCCAGAGATTTAAAAAAAAAAAAAAAAAAAATTTTGCAGTTTGGCTGAGTGAAAAACAACAAAAAGTCAGATTTTAATCTGGCGGTATCTGATAAAAAAGGGAGTAAACCAGATCAAGTATTTGACGCCAAATTTCAGTACTTGTTACCCTGTGCTAGGTAGACAGTAACAGCATCAGCAAACTTCAGCAGTTCTCATTCAATTGTCACCTGTCTTCTACTCTGTTCTGGTGGGAAATATAAGCGCTTGGGTTAGAGAGACTCCCCTCCCCACAGCATGATTATGGACTGGTGTTTTTCTGGGTTAAAGCATTCTTTACAACTTATAGCAAGACTTCTGACAACTTCTGGACCCTCTCCACTGAGCAACACATTGATTCAGATGTTAGATCCTGATAATCAGAAGAACTGCTCTCCAAGCTACACAAGCAGTTTGCTTGACAGAGATGTGCCTGAGACAAACTAATGATCACAGCACAATCAAAGGGATAGCAAAACACATCTCTTTAAAACAGAGTGAAGAAATGATGTAACATGTGACTGACTGAGCTACATAAACTCACCTATAATTCTGTCCTCCCCTGGTAACAGAGACACATCAGCTAACAACTCCATCTTCAGAGACTCTCTGGAGGTCTACAAACACACACACAAAACACACCAAGGTATAAAAACAAAATAATAGAATAGTGTAAATTGCAGTAAAACTTTAATTTAACTGGTGAGGCTGTGTGAAACAGTGACACTTAAATGCATTATTTAGTGCTTTTTAATTTCAGTAGAAATGCCAAAGGGGAAGGAACGAAGGGAAAGGGGGGAGAATGAGCAGGTTTGCTTTGAGTCAGTTGAAATATGGTCAGATTCAGTGGCCAGTGAGATGAGACACTATAAACAGTACTTTTCCTTTTTAAGAGGCTGAACTGTGACCAAGAGGATTTAAGAAGCTTAGCAACTAAATTTGACGCTGCTGCTCTTCATCCTTATTTGGAATTTTAGTTTATTAATTTAACTTTTTCACTTTAGGGTCATGTTTTTGATATTTGGATAAGTCTAATCTGTGCAGTTATATTCAGTGAACACTGGGCTTTCAGTATAATATTTCTTCATTCCACTTAAATAACAAGGAACACAAAGGAAGTATGTTGTTAGCTTTACTGTGTTTTCATCATTAACAGTTAATACTGTGTTTACAGTATGCCAGCAATGGGGGTTTGCAGTCTTATATGTAAATTTCTAAATAATATTACTATAATTGACTTAACTAGAAAACCACCTCATTGCAAACACCTGTCCACCTTTCCCATCCAGCTGGTTAATTACAGCTAGGGAACCCAGTGCAACACGGTGCAACAACAATCAATATCATCAATAGCTCAATATCAGCTAAACCAATGCATTTGTGGTAGACAATAATGCTTCACATATGGATGTTGCTGCAAAGAAGATTCACTAATTCTTGTATGAATTCTTTGACCACCAAAATGTAATCAGGTCATCCCTGAGTCCTTTTTATGACAATAGAACATACACATTACTTTGCAGAACACCTGTCTAAACCATTGTTCAGACTAGGCAACTTTCTGCACTTTCAACTCATTCATTCAATGACTTTGAGTCAATTTTTTGTAGCACTCAGCCCAAGCATGTCTGCTTGATAGTTATAAAGTGTGTCACAATCATTTTCTTTTGTGATGCGATGTTCAACTGTATCACATGCATACTGAGACATTGTGCCTTCAATATGCTCAAATTTAAATAAGGAGAAAAAACACCAGGAAATGTTTGCAGAAGAAGAAGGTAAACTGCCAATCATTCTTTTTTAGCCCTATATTTTATTTTATCATTTTCCAATCCAGACCCCCTGGCCATCTAGTAGGTGTTGCTAGGGCAGAGACTATGATTTGATCCCTCACTGGCTTCTCACCATGTAAAAATGGCCAGTGCAACCTGCAGCTTAAGCAAGATCTAAATATTTCAACCACAGCAGACAAAGCAGACACACATAAATCCACTTACACTGGAGATGTGTGTGTCCAAGGCGTTGGAGTTGTAGACTGAGACTGGTGAGGCCATTGCTCATGGAGGGAGCTTCCACAGGCTGAGAAAGAAAGAAACAGACTGTTAGAGGTGTGATGCAAATATCTCCCAGCAACAAGGTCCTAATTTAAAGCCAGGCTCTTTTTTCTGCCAGTATAATGCCAGGCTATAAGTACATCTTCATCCTCAGAAAATATGAGCTATACTGAGTGCTGTCATCATCAGGAATTTTTTGTTGACAATTAATTGTCATACAAATACAGTAATTGCGATTAATAATTTGTCTTTTCCTGTTCATTTTATGCCACTAGCATAATATAAGTCTAATAATAGTTACACTACACATACACCTTTGAAGAAGAAAAGCCTTTTATTGACACTGAACACTGGAACATATAAATAAGAAATACCATTTCTGTTTTCCTTTTAGGCTTTGTAAAGTTTATTTGCCTCAACCAGCTGATGGAAACATCAAACTCACTTTCTATTTGTTAGTTATTTCTTTGTCAGAAATAAATAATTTCAGCTTTGTGTTATTTCCCTGCAGTCTCTCTGACTGCACCACAAATCAATGGAGCAACAATTCTATGACTGGGGCAATAAAGCCATGTATACATTTGCCCTTACATTGTCATGGGGGGTCGTTGTGTGTGTTTTTTTCAGTCGTGTCACCTCAGTGAGAAAGCTTGCTACCTAGCTTACGTACAATTGTAATTGAGAATTACAATATACAATTGTAATTGGAGTTGTAGCTATCTTATGGACTATGGACATGAGGAGTTAACCTTAGCTGCCATCCACAGAAAAAAAGCATCAACCATGAACCATGGACACAGAGGTGAAAGAGAAGGTGAGGAAAAAAATGAAGCAGAGAATAAGAAATGAGATATGAGAACTTGTGTAGGAAGCAGGTGAAGAGGAAGAGGGGCAAGACACAGAAATGTGTTGAGAAGAAAGGAGTGAAGAACAGAGGAGCAAAGGAGAGCAGATGTGAGATAAGATATGCATTTCATCTACTCTGCATCTTAAGCCATATTCTTAAGAGTGGAGCTGGGAGAGTTACATAAGTTAAGAAGAAAAGAGGAAGAAAGGAGAACAAAGTGACGAGCAGTAGATCAAATAACGTACCCAAACATAAAAATGCAAGCCCATGTTGTTTATCCTACGATGCTTTTCCTTGAAGAAATCAAATATAACTTCAGGAAATGTCCTGTTGGATTGTCCTGTTCTATTCAACTCAGAGTATTGAAAACCATATTTATTTGGCATTGTTGGGGATCCTTGATTTGCAATTAGAGCAGCCCAGTTTATTGTGGCATGGATTCAAATGTAGCAGATTAGTCAAATCAACATTAATTCTTCAACTATTATAACAATAATAATAATAATAATAATAATAATAGCATCCCTACAATGTACTGTATATTATTCTTTGATTAGATTAAAGTCCTGATGCAGTATTAACCTAATGTCTTACAGTAGAAGGGAATGATTGAAAACTCTTGTTAAATGTTGCAATATATACAGTATTTTGTTCTTTCTTTCACTGTTCTAGGTGCTAAGAGTTCTTCATAAGACTATACTGAATATCTTTTTTGTTTGTGTTTGTTTTTTTTTTACATCTGAAGCTTCCATTGACATTTTTAAATGAAGTTTGAAATATCAGTCATCATATTTCGATGTCATCACCCTAAATAAATACTCAATTCAAATAAAGTGAAAGTCATTCAACAGATTAAATGATTTATGCCTAGTCTTTTCTCACTCTTTCTTTAAAGTTGCAGTAGGTAAGACCACGAAGAGAAAAAAATTTGAACCAACATAAGTTCACGTCACTCCCCCTCCCTCTCTGCTGCACTCATGCCCTGCCTCCAAGCCCCTCCTCCCTGCAGCGTCTGCGCTACTGCCGTGACAACCAGTAACATTAGCCTTAGCAGTGTTTGACTGAGCGGTAGCCCGCAGCATAAGCGGAGAGAGGGGGCAGTTCGCAGTGTGTGTGAGTAGTGATTGATAGATGTCAGACACTCCCTCAGACGCTCCTCTGGCTCTGATTGGTTGTTTTGTGTCGAGCGCATTGGATCTTGCAAATCGCAGTAGGAGCAGTAGGTGGGACCAATGGAGCCATTTTTTTTCACAGATTACATGTTTCATGTACAGCTGTCTGGGCATAGGGACAGTTTTTGCAAATATGACAAAAAACAACTTTTATACAAGTTACCTACTGCAGCTTTAATAGACATAAATTTAACATTTAACATAATTACATGTAGGCAGCAGGCTAATCCAGTATAATCTCTCTTTTTTTTGGATGATAATTTAAGTAATTTACGATAATAGTGTAAACGTCAAATGCACAGTCATGGTTCCAAAAAAGGTGGGATGCTGTATGCTGTATGATGCTGTAAAACAAAAAACAAAAAAAAACCAGAATGATAATTTGCTAATCCTTTTTGACATACTCAACTGAAATAAATACAAAGACAATATATTTAATGTTTTGCCTCATCAGCCTCATTGATTTTTGTAAATATATGCTTGTTCAGAATTTGATGCAGCAACCAAAACATTCCAAACAAGTTTGGACAGGGGCAATGAAAGACTGGGAAAGTTGTGAGAAGTTGTCATATTACACAATGTCAACTCAACTCAACTGCATTGAGTAACACTCAGGAAAACAGTTCACCTCAAAAGTTGCTGGTAGCTGCCGGTAACCTTTGAGCAGCACAGTGAATAAATTTTTTTCTGCAGTTTATAGCTACCTAATGTTAACTAGTACAGATGAAATGTCAGCAAAATATCCTTTCATTCATCATTCAGTCTTCTGATTGTTTCTTTATTTATGACGCATTTGCAAAGAAACATTACAGAGCCAGTCTGTTACAATTGGCCAGTGCTGCATCCACAATGCCTGTAGAACATGACGCTAGCTTATCTAGGTTTTCATAGCCTATAAGATGAGCTTGTCCTCTGCCTACACTACAATATTTCCTTCGAATGTTACACATTCATTTCCTCGGCACAAGCAAATGAAATCATTCAAATCACAAACTACTTGTGTTCATTTATCTTTATTACCATGCTAATTACATACATGGTACTGCTTAATACTACTTGGCTGCCGTGAAATATTCTCAACATGACAAAACTATTCATAGTCAGTCTTACATTTAATCTACACGTGTGTCATACCTCTGAATAATACTACATTTACATCAAAATTATATGTGGGTTTGGTGAATCCCGGTAAATCCACAAAGAATAGGTGATTGACTTGTTTCCCATTACCAGCAGATGAGTTTGCCTTTCTGTGTTTTGTTTTGTTTTCTGGTGTGTCACATCTGATGTCACAAATTAGCTGGGAAACAGGGAGTAACAGAAAGCAGTATGGACGCCAGTGACAGTGTTATGGTGGTTACTTTTATATATATTTTATGAGACAATTCAGTCTGATATCAGGAAACATTTATGCGTCAACCTCTGGAACTTCAACGTGTGTAAATGCACTGGAAAAGGGGCAAAAATTAGTGTGTCCACCTGGGTGCCATGTTTCTATCACTGTCGATTCAGACCCAATAACATCCATGACAACTGCAGAGTAATTTGACCTGGGACTGAATGCAAGTTGTACCCTTTCCTGCTGAAGAAAAAAGGCCAGATGTTAGTAGGTGTTTTTGTCCAGTGTGAAAGGGACTTAAGATTGACTTTTTGTGGTTCTTTGCTTCACACTGTACAGTCACACAGCACTTTCAGCCTAGGTTTCACTGCCCCTGTTGGAGATCCCAATACACTACAAAGCAGTCAAATTGACTTATGCTACTATACTAGCTGCTTTAACAAAACCAGAATACAATTTGTATCAGCTGTGTATGTCCAATATGGCTCAGACATCAGAAATTGTCATCTGTGACCAAAAACAAAACAAAACAAAACAAAACAAAACAAAACAAAACAAAACTGATCGGGTATCCATACTTGCTGGGGCTTAGGCACAATCATCATTACATCTTCCCCTTTGGCACTTCTACTGAAAGTAAAAAGCACTAAAGTTAAAGAAGATGGTTCTATAACAGGATTAATGATCCCAAACACACCTCAAAATCCACAATGGACTGCCTCAAGAGGACCATGCTGAAGGTTTTGCCATGGCCCTAAACATCATCAAAAATCTGTGGAGAGACCTCAAAAGAGTAGTGCTTGCAAGACGACCAAAGAATCTCACAGAACTAGAAGGTGTTTGCAAAGGAGAATGGGCAAAAATCCGCCAAACCCAAAGTCTCAGCTGGCTACAAAAAGCATTTACAAACTGATACTTGCCAAAGCGGTTGTTACCAAGTACTGATCATGCAGGGTGCCCAAACTTTTACTTCAAGCCCTTTCCTTTTTCATTATTTTTAAACTGTAAAATATGTGTCATGTCAGATGTGTCATCTTTAATTTTCTGACTTTTGAAAATCAGGTAATCTCTTACTCACTTAGCTATTCACGTCAAGTCCAAACCAAAACATTGTCATAGAAAATGACGTTTTCCCTTCCTGTGGCTCAAGTAAAAAGCACTATTCTTAATGCATTGTTTTTTACCGCGTTGTCTCTCGTGCCCAGTTGTTTCGAAATAATTTGCTATGCGGTAGTTAAGAAGCTAACAGCTAAAAATAGCTAACATTAATCACCAAAATGTACATAAATTAGTAAGAAGCATAATGATTAGTTGAAAACTTTACAAGCTTAATCTGCAGTTAGTGTAAAATAACAGTGATGAAACTTTCAACTACAACGTAGGGTAATATAACGTTATTATCGGACAAATGAAAATGTAATGTTATAACAAACACAAGGTATCTTGCCCTGGCAAACTCTTATAAATTAATAGTTGTTCATTGGAAAGTTATCTAACCTTATATATTTGCTTGCCAAAGCTATAATTTTAGTGTCGAGGTTCAAATTTAGTCAAATTATCAGCTTCATTAGCCCTATCACATAGTGTAATGCTATGTTGATATTACCTGTGTACTATCAAGAAAAATGTGTTTGCCAATGAAAAACAGTTGATATAACTCCGTCCACTTCATCCTCCGAGTTATCCCACCCTTATCCCACTTTAGTGCCCTAAATCTGCATTCTTTCTAACGGCCAGCTGGGGGTGACCCACTGACTGCAAAAATAAATCTGATTGCATGAAAGCTGATGAGAAAATGACCCTGCATCTCACTTGATTTATTACCTCAGTTACCAGTTTATGGTGTCAATCGCAAGTATTAAGTATTCATCGATACAGCACAACATTTTGTAAATTATGGTCCCATTTAGAGTAAAATAAATGATAAAGCAGGGTACGCTTTCGGACGTGGCTACCTTGTGACTGGCAAGTCCAGCAATATGTATTGTCCCCAGGTCCACCCTCTCATCCAAATATGGTCACTTCTAGTGATCATCTAGACAGTCATCTAGACTGCTAGACTTTGTTTTCTCCATGGCCACCATAAGGGAGTGAGACAAGGGTTGTACAGTTAGTTGCAATTTGCAAGCTAACCACTAGATGCCACTAAATCCCACACACTCGAGTTTTGGCAGGAAATTGGTTTCATAAGTAAACAGTAGCTTTTCAAATAACCTCGCAAAAGACAAGAACACCAGTAACCATGGTAACAACACATAAAAAATGTGGACAGATGTAGGCCCAGAAAGCTTATAAGACTTAAAAAAAAAATACATGAGGAAAATTACACTACGCTATATTAAAATAAACAATAATCTAATGGATACAATTGAATTAAAATGAATATACATTTTTGTCTAAAGACTAAAATTAAATCAAAGTCAGGACCCACAATTAACACTGTTCTGTACTGATATGTGGCAAACTAAAATCAGTCAATAACATTGCCCTTGCCAGTGTATTGATTTGGCTCCAGTATACAGACGCTGATGCACTAAGCCAAGCCAGCAGCACCAGAAACACCCTCAGAGGCTACGTATGATTGTTCATTTACTTATATTTACAGGCATATTTGCCATTTCAATTGCATCAGAGCGAACGAATAAGGCTAATAATCCCATTAGTTACTAAATTTGTTTGAACAATTTAGCACTGGAGCCGCTTCTGATGGGGTGACCTGTAATTACACATCATTAGCTGGGCGACCAATGATGATATACATCACATTACAATAAAGCAGAAACATTGTCAGTTCGTCCACACGGACTATTTCTGCAAATACTTGATTTTAAATGTGAGCACAAAGAGATAACATGATCATATGGCGTAATAACGAGTGACGAGTTGAAGTGCAATAGACTTGTTTTTGGTACAAGCAGTAAAGAGGTGTGTTACAGTCTAATCCAGGGTGGTACGGTTAGCTGGCATTTCAGTAGTTTGCGGTGTGAAAACCAAGCTCCAAGGTATGAATAGCGTTTCACAGCCAGCGAGTGGCTTTCAGTCCTTTTCACTATCGAGAATGTAAAAGGCATCAGAACCGGGTAACGCTCGTGTTCATGGCATAATCTAAGAATACAGAACAGTAGCAAGCGGACTTGAAAAGAACAAAGCTCTTCCAAAACCCTCTAAACTGAACTTTTCCAACTTGGCCATTCCTATAGGCATAGCTGTAGAGTTGCACCAGGAAATAGCGGAGGCCTAGACGGTACGACAGCTTGTTCCACCCGAGATTCAGACCATTTCTCATTCATAGTGCACAGAAACCTCCGGCAAACCCCTCCGAAGGACACCTGATATGGACTCAGGTGGCCTCGTCGTGGCAAAATGTCTTAACTTACCCGCAAAGTGCGATTCTCCCGTGGCTGAATGTCGATCTGTTTCCCTCAAGCCACAGCAGGAACTTACTCCATGTCACGTGAGGGCTGTCATGGCGCGGATTGGATAGTTGTCAAATTGAGGGTTGCAAGGTATGCAGGGAAAAGTAGTTTTCAGATGGGTTACCATATTCCTCTTTATGGCTCACTTTTTGGAACATTTTTGTGTTTCTTTTGAATGCACTACGTTTTCAGGAGATATCATGATTTCTTTTCCATGTTGTGGAATAACATCCAACCAGAGACTATCATGCAAACCGAAAAACATTTGTTAACAAAAATATAGTCCACATCTTCTTGGACAGACATATTTACAGCAATCTGTTGACATGCACTGTATCTGCTAGAATCAATTTATACTACTTACAGAAAGATATTTTGTGTTATGCAGCCAAAGGATGCTTTAAGGTAACTTCTGTTTGTTTTGTATGGTATGTAGGGGCAATAGGCCAGAATTAATTAACTGGTGTATATAAAAAAAATAGAATAATATACATAAAATATGAGCTCACAGTCTATTTACTATCTCAAGCTTTCAACCACATGTCATGGTCTTGATGTTGAGGTTTTTTGCTCTTGTTACGGCTGCCACCGTTTTGGGTGTGCTGTGTACACGTGTGTGTTGTGTGTGTGTGTGTGAGTGGTTGCAGGTGAAGGGGTGTGGCTATAAGAGTCGTCTCAGTCTGGCAGTCGGTGGCTGGCATCTTTGGTGACCAGTCCTCAGCACAGGAGAGATCCAATTGTTGTGTGACAGATTTGTCAGAGTTCTGCTCTTTGTATCGTTTTGACAACCAGACTTCGAATTGAGCTAGGTTTAGATGGTGACTGATTTTCACATACACTTAGTTATATTGTTTGTTAGCCTCAATAGGCTTAGGGGTGATATTTCCCTTTGTATTTTCGTTTTTCATCTGAACGGTAGGCCTCATTTAGGGGGGTTTTATTTCCATTTTGGTGTGTGATTTAGGTAAGCTCTCCCTTTTGGAGATTTCTTTTTTAGTTGTTGTTACTTAAGCTCTCATTTTTGGAGAGTTCTCTTTTGGTTATCATTACTTAAGTTCTCAATTTTGGAGAATTCTCTTTCGGTTTTGATTATTTCATTTGTTTGAAAAGCACCCACTCACTCTTTTTGTTGTCTCGGCCTTTTGCCCTTTTGTACAAAAACAATTTTTTTTTTGGGTTGTTAAGATCAATTATAAGCTGGTAGTGTTTTCTCTGGTTGGTGTCTACACAGCTTCATATTAAGGGATCACCAGCCAGAAAGGTTGAGAAACTGCATCAGAAGGTCATCCTGATGAATCAAAGAAACTTAAAATACAAGTGCCCCAAGGATAAACACCGAGCAGGGATTTTTTTTTTCCAGCCCAACTGATCAATATGGTAAAGCATAGCAATTGATTGTTTCAATCGTTAATAAAGTCACAAGTTAATACTTACAAAGCCTTCATACAGGGTGAGTCATTAGAAAGTGTCAAAAAGAAAAGAGGCAACTTGTGGGAAAAGGACAAGAGACAGGTATTGTATAACCAATAAGATGAAAGAAGTTTTAGTTAACAACAGTTACAAATAACAAATAGCATAACACACTATGAAGCTTGTTTAATTAAATAAAGTTTAATTAATCAAATTAATTAATTATTCCTTTGGTTTCTGGGGATCACCTTCAGAAATATTCAGGCTTACCTCAAGGCAGTGTCACACTGAAACAGAAATGTGTTTTTGTTAAAAAAAAATCAATGAACTACATGCCACTGGCATTTATTTATTTATTTATAATCCCAGGGTTCTCCTGATATTATCATGTGTATGATGTCCTCTTATAAATCCTCTTTGACAACCTCTATGTTTTTTCTTATGAAGGTGGTCAATCATCATGGTGGTATTTTGTTATTTCGAAGTGACCAATTAATAGAGATCAGAAACATTATTGCCAGCTTAACTTTGAACATCTTGTACCCATCTGCAGGATGTCCATCACTTCCTGCAGGGTATCCATCAGTTTTATGTATTTATCATATCTTTCACCTCCCCCATTGTAATTTAGGCTGTTAGTGTCTTATTTTGTAAATAGACACGTGATAGCAAATCCATAAACTCTTCCAATAACTAAACAAGTAGTTTTGGTGCCTAAACCTACCCAAACTGTGACTGTTTTACAACAATAACCATTTGTTAGAAAGGCAGGGAGGCTTTGTATGTCCCTAGGATGGGAATTTGTTGGGTAGCTGAACAAGTTCCTCTGATTTTTGTTAATATATGCTCATTATGAATATATGTAGATTAGAAACACATTTCAAACAAGTTGGCACAGGGGCAACAGACAGCTGGGGAAATTATGGAATGCTCAAAAACACCTGTTTGGGTTTGGGTATGAAAGGGGCATCCTTGAAAGGCTCAGTTGTTCAAAAATATAACCTATTTTATTGAGTTGCCTGTTATTGGAAGGTTCTGAGTGGGTTTAATTTCCCACTGCAAGCAGTTACGCAGTGTTTATGTCTGGGGCTTTTGTTGTGAAATGTAGGAAAAGAATTTGAAACATGAATGAAAAATAATGTTTATCTGAAATCAGTGCTAATGCTAACAAGCTAAGCTAATAAGATTACATTTTCGGGATGGAACATGAACTTAAAGCTTTTCAATAAGTTAGCATAGGTCTGTGAGTTCCAGACAACATGTTTTTGAAGCTGTTTGCTGGAAATAGCTACTAGGAAAAGATTCTCGCCTACCTCTGTTTCAATCCCTTTCAGAATGTGCTGTTTCTGGTGTCTGTAGCTTTAAATGCAAATGAGCTGCTGCTCATTTGACCACACCCCACTCATAAAGTGTTTGTCACCATGGTAATGGGGAGAGCATAGACTCTAATGTAGCACTAGTGAAAGTAGCGGATATGGTGGCAACGAACTGACCTAGTTCTTCAGTATTTCAACCATACATGTTCGAACCTAAATCGGATCCTGAAGAAGGAGGGGAGGCTCCTACAGAACCTCAGACTCAGAGAATTCAGCAGGTAACTTCTGAATGGTTAGTCAAAAAATGTCCTTCTATTTTTTTTGGAACTTAGACATTTTAAGTTGGTGTCATCGCCTCAGTTTCCCGTAAAAGATAGACCCTAGCTGCTGGCACTAGATATCTCTAGAAGCCAGGCAATCATATAGTAAGCCTATTGAATTTGTATTTACTCTACAGTTATAAGTAAACTATATTTTGCTTCTTGTTCACAAAACGTGATGTCTTGCAAGTTTCAAAGTACCAAACTGGCAACCAGATGTGTTTGCGTTGTAAACTTGAGAAAGCCTAGCCTACCACTACTAGGCCTCACCTCAGGCTGAGAAGAAGTAGCTAGCTAGGGCACATTCAAATCTAAAATGTGGGTGCTATTATTGGTTGCAAATACTGCTATGCAAGGTTTCTTATTTCTTTAGCTTTATATATGCATTAGTCACCATTTTTTTTATGTGTTTGTATCAGTGCACATGTGGAAATTGTGCAACAATTCAGTCAGAGCCTGAGAACATATGATTGCAGATAACATGCCACTGCAGATACTTACCTTATGTTATGCATGATAGGTTACAAGACAGCTGCAGCAGCTGGATGAGAGGCTTCCACGCATGATCGACAATCCAGGTTTAGAACCTGTTTGCCTAAATGTGTTCTCGCTGCATAACACATACAACATTTACAGGGCTGACTATGGTCCTTTACAGCTATGGTCCTTTACAGCAGTGAGTTTTATCTATAATAGCCTACTTAACTTCACTGTTCATACACCATAATAAACTAAATATAGTCAGCCAATGCCACAAATTCAGATCATATTTTTTCTTGAACATATAGCCTGTCACGATCTGTCATGTCTCTGTTTTCTTTTGTTTCCTGTTTTATTTTGATAGTCTCGTTTTCCCCTGTGTTGTCTCTATTTTACTTCTTCATTTTGTTCTCCTTCCCGCCGTTGTGATTGTCTGCCCCGCCCTAATGTGCTTCAACTGTGCTACCTCCTTCCTAGTTTATTTAGTCTGTGTCTTCCCTTCCTCCTGTGCCAGATCTTCTTTGCCTTTGTGTGAGAGTTCCAGCGTCCTTAGTATCTGTATTTCTAGTGTGTGTTTTTGACCCTCTCTTTCAGGTGAGGATGGACCTGGAGAAGGTTAGTGCTGTTACCACCTTCCAACAGGAAAGAGGTCCAACATTTTCTTGGGTTCGCTAACTTTTACGGGAAGTTCATCAGAATTTTCAGCATCATTGCCTCCCCCTTGCATGCTCTAACCTCCTCCAAATCTCAGTTCTTTTGGAGCCCACAGGCGGAGAAAGCCTTCCAGAGACTTAAGCAAAGCTTCACCACAGCACTGGTTCTCATCCTGCCTGACCCCTCTCTTCAGTTTGTGGTTGAAGTGGACGCCTCGGATCTGGAAATTGGAGCCATCTTGTCACAGAGGTCAGTAATTGACAGTAAGTTACGTCCCTGTGCCTTTCTGTCCAGGAAATTATCCCCCGCAGAGAGGAATTATGATGTTGGCAACCGAAAACTGCTAGCCATCAAGGTGGCCCTGGAGGAATGGAGGCACTGGCTGGAGGGGGCGGAGCAACCCTTTCTTGTGTGGACTGATCATAAAAACTTGGAATACCTGAGAACAGCCAAGAGACTGAACGCAAGACAGGCAAGGTGGAAATTGTTTTTCGGTTGGTTCAACTTCAATCTGTCCTATTGTCCTGGTTCTAAGAATGTAAAGCCCGATGCTCTGTCAAGACTATTCTCCCCAGTTTCGGAACCCAAGGCTAATGTCCCCATTCTGCCTCCCTCATGCTTCACTGGGGTGGTTACCTGGGAGATCGAATGCAGAGTGATGGAGGCTAATCGAGGCTGTTCTGCCTCTGAAGGGGTTCCCCCTAATCATTTGTTTGTTTCCCCAGATCTGCGTTCTCAGGTTATTCATTGGGCCCACTTGTCATTCCTGTCCTGCCATCCTGGAGTCAGCCAGACCATCTTTATGATTCGGCAGAGGTTTTGGTGGCCGGCCATGAGGAGGGAGGTAACTGAATATGTGGCTGCATGTCCTGTTTGCGCCAGGAACAAGTCCTCTCAAAGACCTGTCTCAGGGTTCCTGCATCCACTGTCCGTGCCTCGCCACCCCTGGTCTGACATCTCTTTGGATTTTGTCACAGGATTACCACTTTCTGAAGGTAATACCACCATACTCACTGTAGTGGATCGTTTTTCCAAAATGGTCCATTTCATTCCACTGCCCAAACTCCCCTCTGCCAAAGAGACGGCAGAGGTAGTTTTGCACCATGTTTTCCAGCTCCATGGTTTCCCTAGGGATGTCCTGTCAGTTCATGGCACAGTTTTGGAAGGCATTCTGGAATCTCCTTGGTGCCTCTGTCAGCCTCTCCTCCGGCCATCACCCACAGACCAATGGACAGACGGAGAGACTCAACCAGGAGCTGGAGATCGGACTACGGTGTCTCACCTCTCAAAACTCCACCACATGGAGTAAGAATCTTATTTGGATTGAATATGCACATAACACCTTACCTTGTTCCTTCTCTGGCATGTCTCCCTTCCATTGTGCTTACGGCTATCATCCTCCTCTGTTCCCCTTGGAAAGTGAAGTCAGTGTCCCCTCTGCGCTCTCCTTAGTCCACAGATGTTGACGGGTGTGGACCCGAGCCTGACAAGCCCTCTTAAGGAGTTCCGGGGCTTACAAGAGGGCTGCTGATCGGCACAGGATTCCTGCCCCATCCTATCAGGCAGGCCAGAGGGTGTGGTTATCCACCTGGGCTCTTCCACTCCGAGTGGAATCCCGTAAGTTGGCTCCTCGCTTCATTGGTCCTTTCCCAGTGTCCAAAGTTAACCCTGTGGCTGTAAAGTTAAAACTGCCTAGCTCCATGAGAGTGCACTCCACGTACCACGTCAGCCGCATCAAACACGCCAGAGAAAGTCTCTTGGTCCCTCCTTCCAGACCCCCTTTTCAGTTGCATGTTGTGACGTTTCAGAACCTTAAACGCCGTTTAATACTGTTTACATGCTAACAAATAACTGGCGTTTTCAGAAATCTCCACTTTGGCCGGAGTTTTTAAAAATGATCGTTTTCAGTGAAAAAAACTCTGTTTGCATGTAAACGAGAGGCCAAACCGCATGAAAACATATGCGTTTTCCCTAAGTGTAAACGTAGGCTTAGTCTGTGTCTTTCCTTCCTCCTGTGCCAGATCTTCTTTGCCTTCGTGTGAGAGTTCCAGCGTCCTTAGTATCTGTATTTCTAGTGTGTGTTTTGACCCTCTCACTCTTCTGCTTGCTGTTTTGGATACCTCTGCCTGTTTGGATTGTCTGCCCGTGTACCGACCTTTGCCTGGATTAAACCTTTTGAACTGTGTCAGTCTGTCATCTGCTTTTGTGAGTCCATACTTCTGTGAGTCTGATATAGCCAAGTTTTTCCTAAGCAAATACTGTATATTACACATGAATTCACATGAAACATTTCACAGATATACAATAAAAATGTATAGATCACAGTCATGAATATTTGTACATGGAAATACAGTACAAGAGAAGAATTCACTGAATCCAAATTACAAAAATGTGAATACAGATGTTGACATTATAGAACCTGTTGACTAACATAATGTTCAGTTTTCTTAGTCGTTAGTCATGCTAACATATTCCAGTTTAGAAAATTTTTCCAAATGCATTATTTTCACAAATTCCTGAAGCTTAACCCCGGCTGAACATCTGTGTATGTATTGCTTGACCGACTGGGTCGCTGGGTTTGCATGTGGAGACCATGCTGATTGCTCACTAGAAGCTAGCAATTAGCATTAGCTTGTGCTATATGGTAAAACACTAATTGCTTAGTTTGGCAAAACACTGCTTTGTGACCCCTCCTTTAGAAAAAGTCTCCTGGTCAATCCTGCCTTGCACTGACCGAGGTTGGAGAAACAGTCAGCCTTGAAGTGTTTAGCACACATCCACAGTTTTTTGCCCACTGTAGTGGGGACATTGACTTCAAAAATGAATTCAATCCATACCACTCTTCTGTCCTCTGCAGTTGGAAGCCGAAGGAGTGAATTGTGCTCATTTTTACAGCCAACAACAACCAACAATTTTGCGTGGTGCCTCAATATGCCGGTGCTTTCGCTGGCAGATCTCTGAGAAGGTAGTGCTGTATCTGGTGGGTGGAGAGACACTGTATGTATGCTCTGATGGGAGGGGAGATGGGGAGAGTGGTGGTGGCTAGTGGGTGGGAATATTCAAATGTGCAGGCTAATTACTTCATTGTCCATTCAAAACTACAGGCAGGGTACTTTCCGAAATCTGCATGTCACTCAAAAAAGCATGGACAGTCTTATTTCACACTTGGTATGCATGTGGGAGCAACAGTGACCCAAAATAACACCCCAAATCCCAGAAAAAGTGAGTTTTTCATAATATGGGACCTTTAACAGCACATTGGATCTGTTGTAAATTAACTGAAAGCTTAAATCACTAATGGTTGACAGCAAATGCTGTGTGGGCTTACTGAAAAAGGGAAGGAAAATCAATGTGTGAAGCATACACAGCACTGACTGTTTGGGTTGAGATTACTTCTCATAGTAACACCACTGCTGATACAGTATCAGTCAAACACTGCCACAAGAAACACCCACCCACAGGGCTGTTGCTTGGACACTTTCTACACATATGTCCGGCCTACCTCCAACCTTTGCGTTTCTGGGGTAAATGTTTATATGTTTTGCAATTAAATGATTGTATGGCAGCATCGGCAGAAGCAGGGGATGAATGAAGCCCTCACACTCCCAACTGCAGTTCTCATTTGTAACAGTAGTGGGCAACAGAGAACACACGGGGTAGGAATAGTGAAGCAGCTTTGTTACACTTATGTAAGAGATTCTAAGTTGCCAAGTGAACAATGCATATATAGTAATAATCATCCAATTCGAATTCTAAGTAGTATTATAAAGGGATACAACTAGCAATTGTGCATACCATGTCATAACAATACTCTTTACTGTACAGTAATACTTTACTGGCCACTCAGTCCTGTCCTTAGTTTTAAAGGCTTGGTGCCATTGACATGTTCTGTGTATTTAGATATTTAGAGATCTTCAACCTTTATTAACTGGTGTTTGAATGACTTTTAAAACCACCTCTCTACATAATTCAAATACTGATGCACTGTAACAAGCTGACAGGGAACGCTCTGCTGAAAAAGCATAACGTCAGTGAGATTGGAACAGTATGAGGCACATTGTTGATTATAACTGACCCAGAAGGTCAGAGCCATCCTATGATGGGAATTGGGAGAGTACTAATGAACTAAATAACTTTTTAAATCAATGTGACTGTGATTCTTTCAGCAGTGTGGAGCTGTGCAGAGACATTGATTACACATATATCTCCGTGTCGGTATATCACCTCAGACAAGGTTCCACTGGCTGACATCCTAAACTCTGCCATCGATTGGGGGAGATATTGTGCATTGCTGCTATACAACAGAGGGCACTTCTTGTTCGTTTAAAGGATTTTATACCTATTGCCAGGGCCCTAAGGCAAAAATGAGCTGCTGGGGCTCTGAGTAACCCTCGTCCAGTATTGTGAACAGCTTTCTATCCTGATCCCATATTTGCTGTGTGGTCATAATATTTGACAGATTCGTTAACAAAAATTGAACACTAAGTGTAACCATAAAAATGAAATTGTGAAAATCTTTAAACTAAGGGTAGCTTATTTCAAAAGCATTTTTGTTATATTTGTTGAAATTCTCTTTAAATTTTGACAGCAATCAATAAATCAAATGCTCAAAAAAACACAGGCCACAGGCCTGTAATAAGCTCATCCCGTCATTTCACTTGGCCAGAAATGATTGGATGGCCTCCTTGCCCGTCTACCTATGTATTTTCCTACTTACACACACACTGCCTGTCCTCAAAACTTAGCAGATATAAAACAATAGCAAGCTAGTTGCACAAGAAAGGCAGTGAACGTCCAGCCTAAGTCCCCAAATATTAACATGCTAGCTTGACAGCTATGAGTATGAACAATAGCCATGTTCATTGTTTACATTCATTACAATAATGTTTGGTGTTTTGTTACCTGTGAAGGAGACATGAGGGAACTGGATACGACTCCAGTGCACATCAGCTAAGCCAAAGAAGAAAGTGAGACTCTTGTTCAGCAGCTTATCCAGCAGCACAAAGTGCACACCAATAGCAGTTAGCAGTAACCTGCCAGGCTCTTTAGCCAATCCAGACTGAAAGACTGAGAGGTAAGTTCATGGCAGCTATTTTGCTTGTGTTTATGTGACTGTGGCATTTAACAGAATTGTTTATGTATTTTTCAAAAGAACCGGCCTTTTTATCATTAGTCCTCTCTTGAATGCTGATTCAGGGCCTCTTCCTCTGGCTGTGCAAGTGTGCAGTAGTAGAGTGGCTTTGGAGGGTGGATGGAAGGGAGGGGATGGGGTTTTTCCGTTATATACTTTCAAATCTAGCTCACTCTTGCTGGTTTCAATACCAACCCCAACTTTAAATTAGATTTTGACACAAGGACCCCTTTCAATACAATACAATACATAATGATTAGCTTACAAAGCAGGACCCACCATGAAAAATATTTAACCCCGAGATTTTTTTCTTTTATAGTGTGTAAATAACAAGGTAAAAGTGAAGCTTGTGCAATCATAACTGATAAATATGACTTTGTATCATCTAATACTGCCCCCACATGAAGAGAGGCATGCAAAACCAGGCTACTGTGCCTGGCAGTAGTCTACTTGAACAGGGCAGCATCCTGACATGAAGTCTAATGTACTACTGTTGGGACCTCATGGATGAACAAAGACAGGCCCACATTTAAAACCTCAAGCTTGATAAAGAACTAAGGACAGAGAACAAAGAAGTAGTGGCAACATCCGTCAGGTCTTGTAGTTCTCACCAGAGTGCTATGTTCAGTTTGAATCCAAATCCTAGTTTCCCATTGGACAAGACCCACCAGAACTCACAGGAATCCCCACGACAAGACCATGACGTCATTAAGGATATAGGAAGCAACTTTTTGGTATTATGGAATAATAATAGTCATATAACTTTTCCAGATCCAGAAGCAACCACCACACCTCAACTTTCCTTCCTAACTACTGTAGTCATGCAACCTGTTTGTTACCAAACCTGCCTGCTTTTGACAACGTCTGATCTCCTGTTCCCTGGTAAATACCTTAGCCTTCTATCTCTGACTAAGACTTACCCTGCCCTTCCTGGTTTTTTTCTGTCTGCCTGTGCTTGTTCAGTGTGTGCTTCACCAAACACTGACACAGACTTTGAAATTTGGTGTTTTGCACTTCCTGGATCTTCGCCTGCCTGTCACTGTTTGGTGTTTGGTTCATCAAACACTTCAAAAGACTCCGAATTCAACGAAAGTGACTGAATTGAGTGAGTCTCTGCTGGTCATTGAGTGCTTTGCAGCATCAATTATATTCAGAGACTTTACATCCAAGCTAGACTTTGAACTTGTTGCTACTAATATATTTCTGATAAATCTAAGATTAAAGTTGGTACATGCTATATCCGTGTTCTGGTGGTACTGCATTTGGGTTCTGAACACCCCTGTTACAGGGACTGCACTATATGCTGCAACCACCTTGACTCCCAAGGGACATATGCAAGGATCCTGTTTGTGGATTTCAGCTTGGCATTCAACACTACCATACCAGAAGTCCTCCTCTGCAAAAACTCATCTAGCACACTGTGCCAGCCCCCACCTGTCAGTGGATCGCAAACTTCCTGACAGACAGGAGGCAGCAAGTGAAGCTGAGGTAAATCACATCCAACACCCAATCAAACAGCACTGGTGGCCCCCAGGGATGTGTGTGTCCCACTGCTTTTCTTCCTCTTTACCAATGAGAACTCAGGAAACCCATCTGTAAAACTCCTGAACTTAGCAGATGACACGACGGTTGTCAGCCTCATCCAGGATGGTGATGAGTCTGCACACAGATTGGATTGAACAGCTGGCTGTCAGGTGCAGTCATAACCTGGAGCTGAACACTATACAAAACTGTGGAGAAGATAGTAGACTACAGGAGAATCGCACCCAATACTATTTCTATTTGTTTACTATGTATGGCACACTTGACCTGTGTACAGAGATTGAATGTTGTTGGTTGTTGTTGCTTTTTCTTTATTTGTATTAATATATACACCTATTTTCACGTAGCTGTATGTTGCTTGATGTTTATTTTCAACCTTTTTCAGCTTTGTTGTTGTGTTTTCAGCTGTATGCCTATTACTATCTTACTGTAAATTGTTCTGTGTGTAAGTATATTAGGAGTAACTTAAAAACCTGAATCAAATTTAAAGTTACTGCTGTCTTGCCTGCTGTTAAGTTCAGTGGGTGATTTGAGGGGGAAAGAGGTGGGATGCCATCCCCTTGATTTGCAAAATCACCAGTGGAGGAGCGAGTGCAGGGAGAGAGGGGTAGTTTAGTTGAATACATTAGTCTAGTCTGCCTGACACATTGATCCTTTATCTGACTGGGGTTTGTGCAAGTTAGAATCTATGGCCCCAGCCATTGCTCTGAAATATCAGCAACCTTATTGTGCTGTGTACTGATAAATCCATGGCGCTGTCTGTGGTTCTGAAATATATCACGGATTTGTAATTACCTCTTTTTCTTTCAGTCCTGTCCTTCTGTCAGGTTCGTATTACAACTATAATATCCTCTAAACTTTAATACTATAAATACTAAATTCTAAATTTTAAACTCTATAGAGTAAAATAGTATAGTAGTATAGTATAGTATAGTATAGTAAAATGACAAATAGCAGCAAGTCATGTAAGAGCAAGAGGATCATAGAGACACACTGCCAGCTGTAGAATTCCTATTATATTTCTGTGATCTTTCAGAAGTGTCTAAAAATACACCCCCAGACCAAGCGCTTCTGTGACAAAATATTTTAGTGTTGACATGACTACAGGTATAATGTTTACAGTATATGTGAGATGTAACCTGAGAGGAGAGCAGATAGTGTGGGGAAGTTAACCCGCACTGACTGCACGGGTCTTAGCTGCTACAATTACATAATTGGTTAAAATTCCACAAATCGACCAGTGGTTGAGTAATGCTTTAACAACAAAAACAAAGGATTGCATGTTTCCATACACTGATAGATAAAATGATTCCTGAACCGACCATAACCTTAATCTCTGAAATATTAAAATAGGCTACCTTGAGTATAATTTACCATATTCTTCTGACATTTCAAGGAACGTGGTGTGAAGTTTTGGAATAATAACATTTTTAACCCCTTAAATTGAAGTAAGTACTGCCTGCAGTTTTATGGAGCACATATGCTTAATGGCCTCCACAGAGTTTGTGTTAAAACTGTATAGTCTATAGTATCAACATAGTGGTTTTGGTGTTACATATTGACTTTAGACATCCATTTTATCAGGCTCTGAAGTAAGGTGAGGTTTAAAACCCTCAAGAGAAGGGTGTTAAGGTTAATTGGAAACCTGAACTCAAATTGCCACCAAGGACAAAAGATGTGAATAAATGTGAAGATAACGGGGGGGGGGGGGGGATCAGATCCTTCCATACAAGTCACAATAACTCACTTGATGGTTTGCTTAGTATAAAAATGAATGACCAGATCTCAACTCAAGTGAAGTGAAATGGAAGCTTTTGCAGTGACATGTCAGACAGTGTTCTCCACCACCATCATCAAAACACCAAGTGAAGGAATATCTTTTACAACAATGCGTTTCATCATGCTTCAGCACGTTCCATTTCTTCTGTTTTATTTAAAGACATGTTTGCAGTGTGCCACCCAAAA
The DNA here is from genome assembly GCA_037975065.1 of Chaetodon trifasciatus. Taxonomy (NCBI): domain Eukaryota; kingdom Metazoa; phylum Chordata; class Actinopteri; order Chaetodontiformes; family Chaetodontidae; genus Chaetodon; species Chaetodon trifasciatus. The sequence goes on from JBBMOE010000074.1 coordinate 556,915, forward strand.
ATTGAATGAGGTCTGACCCAAAGAGCAGTAACAGAAGCTCTAACTGGCCAGCTGTCACTGTCTGTTGTGAACAGGAACAGGTGGCAAGCTTGATTGGGTCAGAGGTCAACAGCTGGTCAGTTTTACTATTCTATTATTTAGCATTTTTCAAACAAAACATAATTATCCATCAGAAATTTACATAATCAAACCATAACATTTAAAAATATAAATTTAATCGCTAACTACGATGATGAAAACATCTTGGTATGAGACATATAATGACAAAACTCAATGGATATGTGCAGTGCACAAAGAAAGTCCACAGACACACCATCCTCCACAACAGGAAAATAATTCCAACAAGTGTAATAAAGAACATCAAAAACATGACAAAGCCAACAAAAATAAGAACAATAATTAAAAATGAAACTTACAATTACCACAAAAGAAACCATAGGGGTAAATATATACTAATGAAGAATATGCCTTTATATGTGATCTTGAACTGTTCCAGTGAAAGGGACCTGTGTTGATTAACAGTAAGGTACATTACAGTACCTTTGAAGACTTTGTACAATATGAAGGCTAAGCTAAGCAACTTTAAAAAAGGACTATATAGTACAATCAAATATCTATTAGAACCTTGTTAAGTTGTTAGGAGGATCCCAAACATAATAGCATCCCAAAAACAATAGTAAAAACATTTTACAAGATTTAAACTAGATTTTAGTGTACTGAAATCTTCATGCAAACTAAAAACGAGTCAAACATTTATAGCACAGATGCTACACTAGGTGAGCTTGATTCAGTATGTGCAACTCTGTATTGCAATGATACTAGATTGATCCTACACAGGATCAATATTTTAACCCTATGGTTTTTAGTGTGTGCATGGGGCTTTTCGACTTGGACATCTTTACAGGCAGGTCATTGACATAAATTTAATAAAAGCAGTCGACCAAGAATAGATCCTTGTGGCACCAATTGAGGAAGCTTGGACCTTTGTGACGTGACCTGCAATCATCAATGGCTACAAATTGCTCTCTGTCAAATAGCTAAGACATAATTTGAGAATAAAATCCTGAATTCAACATCTTTGAAGCAAGTGTACATGATGTACATGATGTTAGCTTAAGCCCTAAATATATTATCCTTTATTTTAGGTCTGTTTGTATTTTTATTCACTTTATTTATTCACAGAAAAAAGAAAAAAAACTCACAAAATTTTAGAAGAAAGACAGAAATGAGGTGTATTGCCCAACAGCTCGACCTTTTTCCAAGTCTCATCACGTCCCCTTGATACAGACACATGCACGCACACACGCATGCGTGCGCACACACAGACACACACACAGACAGCAGAGGGGGAGGGCTGCGGTGATGCTGTGCCGCTCCAGTGTGTCCAGTACGGAGGCTTGACGTGAGAACTGGTTGGGGCGGGGCTTGTGGTTCGGGTTGAGTCTTCAGTGGATCATCGACAGAGCCGGTCTGTCGGTCTTTCATTCATCACGACAACGGAACTGTGCAGCTCGTGCATCAGCCGTAATACCGTCTCCCATCCTGTCTCCTCCGACCAGGACACCAAGGACACCGCCGCAGCCATCATCCGCGGTAAGCCCCGCAGAGCAGACGGCTGGAGAGCGGCTGCCGGTTAGATAACGGATGGCTCCGTGCTGTCCTATAGGTTGTCTGAAGGAAAATTACCAGCTATAACATCTCTATAAGGGCAATGGAGCGCGTGCGGTGTTGGATGGTGCTTAGTAGGCCCGCCGTGCTCATTATGACGTATCGGATTTTTATGATATTGTTTGATTTTAATCTCCAAAGATGTTATACAATATTATTAGAATGGCTTGCAGGTTTCTCATTACTGGCAGGATAGTGACCTTATCGGATATATTAGGTTCTTTTTCATCCTTTCTGTTATCGCGGTATCGCTTACCCATCAGTAATGACGACACGCACTGCAGAATATGAAGCTTAAACCGTGAAAAAAATCTTTTCGCGTTACCATCATAAAGGTTTCATTAGGTGGCAGTTTTTCACGGTGCCATGAACATTGCTAAACATGGAATGCCTTATAACATGGCATTAAGGTCATTATGGTCAAATTCAATTTCGTCCAATTCATCCATTGTATCCGCTGACCTAGTCCTGTAATACGACATGAGAATATGCACAAACTAATTGAACTCAAAACACATTTAAAAAGTCAAATACAATATTGCACTTGTAATACAATGCACACACACAAAAAAATTATATATATATATATATATATATATGCATATGTATGTGTGTGTATGTATATGTATATATGTATATGTATATATGTATATGTATGTATGTATGTATGTATGTATGTATGTATGTATGTGTGTGTGTGTGTGTGTGTGTGTGTGTGTGTATATATATATATATATATAT
>JBBMOE010000074.1:559572-671364 GCA_037975065.1 Chaetodon trifasciatus
ACACACACACACGTATATATGTATATGTATGTATGTATGTATGTATGTATGTATGTATGTATGTATATATATATATATATATATATATATATATATATATATATATATATTTCTCATTTTAAGAGGCTGTAATATTCATGTTTTGTTCATATGTTTATATTTATTTTGGCTGTGTTAGAGGGGTGATCATTGAGGCTGTAGTGTGTGTTGGATAACATTTGTTGTTAAGTGAAATTTGGTCAAAATAACAGAAACACCTCATTCAATGGCAGGTGATGATGAGGATGCAGTCGGCGGCCATTTGTGATATTTCCAAAACCTGTCCGTCAGGCTTAACTGGATCCAGAGCATCTTAGAGAGGGGTCAGAGGCTATTTTTTGGGTTCTGGCACATACTTTGTCACGATTTAACAGCTGTTGTTAGTTGCAACTAACGATGGTTATTTTAATTTTTGATGAATCTAGGGCTGGAATGATTAGTTGATTTGTCAATCGACTAATTTTTGGTTGTGGAATTGAAACAAGTTGATTAATCATTCAAGCCAAAATGCCAGAAATTAGATAGCACCAGCTGTGTAAACATGAGTATTTTCATCTTTTCTCTGTTTAATATCAGTGTAAATTAAGGTTACAATTTGTAAGAATTAGCCACCTGTCAGAGGTTCCTAGTGGCCTTATTGGTGAACCAGAGCCTCCCCTTCCTAGAGCTCAGAACACCAGGGGATTGTTGGTGTTTACATGCAGGCAATGGAACCGGGCTCAGCAGCCTTCCAGTGAATACCACTCGGTCAGGACCGAGCACTGCCTCCGAGACCCATGAAGCCTGGTCTGGTGGCAGAGAAAACACTACTGAGGTCATCAGTGGCTCTGACCACGAGTCTGTCTCTGGGGACAATGAACACACGGCATGCTGGGACAGAAGAGGAAGGTTGATCATCACCAGTGTGGAAAAGCTGCATCTAGAGTTGGAATATTTTCACATCTAACTCGCAGACCTAACCAGAGTTAGTGATTGTTGTAACAGTGGAAAGACAAGGCGGGGTTTGGTGAGTTTTATTTTACTTCTGTCAAGTTTGAATGAAGAGTGTTTTACAATGAGTTAACTTGCAATTAAGCTCATTTTAGTTCGGTAGAGGAGAGGAACTCGAATTCAGAAGGTGTATGGTTGTATTTTTCTGTTTAATAAGGACCATTGTTTTAAGAATTTCCTTTATTCCTTTCTTTTTTGAGTTTATTTTATTTATTAGACTAAATAAGTTAAGGGAGCTTGTGAAATGTAGCAAAATTGCTGCTCATGTACATCTCTCAGCTGAAACTACGGGGTCTATACTATTGACCTCTTGAGGCACAAAGTGGTATCATGTGACAGTGCTAACTGTTTAGCATGCAAACTTCTGTAGATATCTCTGCAAAACAATACATAGACGTATTTGTCCTGGTTTTGGACTGTTGACTGGACAAAACCAAACCCTGGACTCAGAGAAATTGTGATGGGCATCTTCCTCAGTTTTGTGAACAAATAACTAAGATTTACTGATAAGCAGTCTTGTCAATTGGAGCTCTAGATTAATGTGTTGGTTATTTTTCAGATAAGTGCTTTAATCATCTAATCTGAGACAAATCAGAAAGTAGTGAAATATGCCCATCAAAATATCCCTAAAGATTATGTCAAAGATTCCCATTGAACACAGCAACATGCAGTTTGTGGGATGGACTGGGGCATGATCTGATTCTGCAAAATATACCAGTGCACTCAGTGGGCTGTTGTTACTTAATTTTCTCAACTAATTCATGAATTGTTTCAAGACCTAACCAACGTTGTTGATGTTTCTATATAGTCAGATATTGATCAGAGCTGAATTTGATTAAAACAAATAGAAATATAAAAGAAGTGTTTCTGCCAAATTGGACAAAATAACAGAAATACCTACCTATTGATGGCATGAGGTCTGCAGCCATTAGCAATAATGAAGTGTCTTCAGGGCTCCTCTTTATAAACCAGACACCAGGGATTAACCTGTGTCCCATCCTTCCTGAACATGATCCAGACCCCCCAGATTGAAACTGGTACCTATTTAGTTGGATTCACTTCCTTAATATAGAAGATATATTAATTACCATTAATTAATGTCCAGTTTTGGGAGTAATTCCACTACTTGTTGATGGTAGATAGAAATGTAACAAAGACTTTTTCAAATTAGATGATGTAATTACAATTACTGAAATTTAAATTGGTTTGTAACCTGTTACCTTTGACATATTGAAAATAGTGGACAGCTGCAGAGGACAGAAGACAAACACAGCCTATTCCCTGGATATTTCGTTTTCTGATGTAACATTACCTGACCTTACGGTGGTGTAAGGCAGCTTAGGCTATGTGAGCTTGCTTTTCATCGGAGTGATTGTAACATTTCTAATATAAACTGAAGAAACTCGGGCTCCAACTCTCAAAGGCCTGCATCGTCACTCACAACTATACCGAATTTTGACAACAAACCACAAACACTTTATGGCAGCTGAAGATGAGGATGCAGCATGCAGCTATCAGGGGTGTTTCTATATTTAGAGTTCTCTTTTTCAAACCAGTCGTTGACAGACACTAGGGCTTAATTGTTACTGGATATTGCCAAAACACGATTCTGAACCTCTCTGATTGGGATTGATGTCATAAGGGAGCTACTATATTTACCAGTTTTCACCCATACATTACAGGCAACCAACAGGGAACTGTAGCAGCATTACCTGCAGTCCAATGTGACTAAAATCCAGTGTTATCACTAACAGATCACTAAAGTCATTTGAATTCATTGTCTGGAAACCACAGAGATTCTTGCCAGTGCATCCAATAGTTGTAAAAATAATTCACTCTGCACTCAGAGTGTGACAACCCCACAAACACTGCCATCCTTAGAGACATGCCACCACAAATAATGGCCAACAATGCACACAGTTAGCCACAGTATTGGTGGAAATGTTAGCCATAGTGGCACCTGTACATATTCTTGTAAGTTGCATGTATGGACCTCTGACTAAATTTTACTAAAAGAAGAAGAATGCATTCAAAGTGATTAGATCAGACCCACAAATGCTTCTGCAAAACGAGAATCTAGACAGACTCTTCAGTGTAGTTTTACCCTCTAAGTATGTAAGGAAGACTCGTGTGAAATTAACAGACATGGGCCCTATCCTGTTACTTCTCCTGTAACCTTATCGCTTGTCTCAAAGTGCTCTTGATTGGGTAATGGCCCTTTGGTATGGAGCTAGTGTACAAGGAACAGTGGTAGATTTCTAACTCTGAATTGGGATGCCAGTTGCAGTAGAGGACAACAGAAAGTACTGTAGGTATCAGATTTTTGAAGAGGCTGCAGTGGTTCAGGTCAGTGCTCGATGGTATCTCCTGTTGACAAAACATAAAGAAATTGTTTGATACTCATCATGAACAATTAGTAAAATACTGTAAACCACTATATGTACAGAAGACATTCCAAGATTTGACTTTTTTGTTTGTTTTTTTGGGTTTTTTTTTACATAATATAAAGATGTTTAGACTACATTTGTACACATTCTAGCCATTCCTCAGCCCCAGTAACAATGCATTCTGGGAAAATTCTTCACTTGATTTGACTGTTCATGTGGAAATGCTCCATTTGGCGGTCCGTCTGGACTCCAGATAACCACTACCCCTTCATCCCAAATAGAAATGAGACGCACTAGACTACATGAGAGTGCACAAAGTGAAGGGATAGGATCAAGATTGCCTGGATAATGTAAAGCATGCTTAGTTTTTGAAAATGGATCTGGCTCAGTGATAATCATCTCTAAAGAAAAGTGTACAGATACAAGAGTTCAGAATATTTGGTTCATTCTTATTAAGCTTTAAGTAGAACTTTAATTTGTTAATATAATATGATATGACATTAATGCACAGGTATTATTGTTATATTATTTTATTGTTAGTGTTATTGCATAAGCTAAGCTAAAATCATAAGCTAAAATGTGGTACTTTTCAACCTGGGTCTTATTCTGACTTTTGATCAATCTAAGTTTGCACTTGCCACCTGCCTAATTTGGGAAAACACAACCTTTTTACATGTGCAGTATCACAACTCAACAAGTCTCAAAAACCTGGGTTTGTCACTTTGAGTGACTCCTTTCACACTGCAAATAGTAATTCAATCCATTGTTAATAAAACCTTTTGATTATAGTGCAGCTTCAGATAGTGATGGGGCAGGTGTGTTGTTGAACCCCCCCCCCCCCCACCACCACCATCATCATCATCATCATCATCAACACCACCCTCATTATCATTATCATTATCATCATAGTACATGATAAGCCCCTGTTTTTTTACATAATGACTCTCAAAATACTTTCAGTTGTCACAGCTTGTATGGCTGTTGTAGGGAGAGAGAGATGGGGCGAGAGGGAGACAGGTTTGGATGTGATCTGATGTCTTTTGACAGTTTGGTATTTGGAATTGAAAGCGTGGAGGCATTATTGTATTAATCATGGAAGGGAGAGAAAAAATAGGAAAGCACAACATGGACATCCTATTCTTCCCACTTTTGTCAACACATTAACTCACACAGTCCAGTCTCTCTGTCTCTCTCTCCCCATGCAAACAGGGGCAGGATAAACATCAGTGGATGTTTATGCAGACAGGAATTGTGGACATTGTTCTGTACCTGTTACCTTGGGTGTATTTTATGTGTGTTGTAGATAATCTGACTGATGCTTCCATGTGTTTGGCTTGTGCTGCTATGCCTGCCAGCTTTAAACATGCAGTATGTAAAGTCCAACCCATTCTTATGCTGTATGTGGTTAGTTGTTAGGTCTTGCACACATAAACGTGTTTTTGGTCATTCAGCTGCAGTTGAAGAAGTATCTCAACCAAAATAAACAGTACAGTACAGTATCTGCTCAGATATAGGATGACATATTTTGGAAAATTACTTTTGAAAAGGTGGGAGTCATATTGCATCAAAGACAAGACATTAGGGGTGGGTGGTATACCAGTTTCTTCACTGTCCCAGGTGTCACATTCTGTCACAACATGGATTTTGCAATCCTGTCATTACTGTAAATGTTGTTGCATATTAACAATAATGTGCTTCACCGTGGCTGCGATAACATGCAGGTAGAGGGCTACACATGTATGTATTTCCTAACTGCTATATTCCTTGCTATAATACCAATTCAACAAGAAGATGTGGAAGGTCAAATTACAAGCAATCTGCTTGTTGCTGCTACAACCAACACAAAAGTCCTCATCTCCTCCCACCCACCCAGGAAGTGAAGACCCAGTGGATTAACTTGATGCAAATGTCCTCACAACAATTGGAAGCCTTTTAGGTTATACAGTATGCGTGCTCTGATCATTTTACTGCTTCAATGGCCAGTACAGAGCAGGTTTCACTTCCAAACTGAGGTTCAAGGATGCATCGTTACCATCTTCAAATTTAAAACCTCTAAGTTTGGCCATTTTTTTGTTTCTTTACTATTTATTTTGATTGTTAGAATGTTGAATTTGGCATTAGTGTGTTCTTCAGCTAATTTGGCTTGTAGCCTCTTTTGTAGACCCACATGCTAGAGCAATGCCGGTGTATTGAGGGACAGTTGAATGAAACTGTGTGAACGTTAAGCCTCATTTGAAGCTAATTTAATAACCAGAGTAGAAGACTGGACGTGGGAAACATTTTTTTCAAGTTGCCTTTTGTGTAGTGTCACATGGACAAAGCTAAAGTTATCTCCACACTTCAAATTGCATCACAAGCTCAACTGGTTTGTTGTTGGTACCTCTGCTGCGTGTTTCGTTGGTATGCGTGTCTGTTGCTGCCATATGCAGTAGGCTCCTCCTTCCAAAACTCACTCACATACTGTATTCTCATTCTTATTTGGACCCAGTAAACACACCCGTTTTTAAAACTATTTTCTCTTTCATAAGATGTATTCCCTTAAGTTGCTAATAGGGTGAGAAGAGGTTGAATGATTTTTGTTTTGAGTGGAGTATCCCTTTTATTTTTGTAATACTGTGATATAACAGTCATTATAAAAAACAAACAAACAAAAAAGAAATATAGAAAGATATAAAGTTTAGGTGATGCCACTCACCCACATTTGTAATGCAAGAATGTGAGTGAGTGGCAACACAGCTACAGATTTTCAGGTTCATTTAGAACATTTTAATGTGTTTAATGTGTTTTGGAGGAAATAAATTCCTAGTGACTGAAAATAAGTAGAAAGCATCTCCTACAGCTTTACTTGAAAAACACAGATTCAGTTGTCAAACTGCCAAGAATTGCCAGAGTCACTGAACATCATGATGAGGAGCTCAATAGGACAGCCATAAAAAAAGACTTTTCTTTGTGCTTTAAAAGTCTGAAAAGAGAGTGTGTTTATATGTTAGTGGTCACTGATATATATCTCACACAAAAGAGCAATTTATGTTCTGCTTTACTGAAAAAAGAGAAAAGTCTCCAAGAATGAGGACCCACAATTGGTGGAAAGATAATGTTTAATAAATGATTGTTACGCATGCACGCACGCACGCACTGAAGGGACATTGGAGATTAATGACTGTATGGGTGCTGCTGTTCAGAGGTGAGGCCAGCCAAGGAGGAAAAGAGAAAGAAGATTTAGGGGAGCAGAAGAGAAGCAGGAGGAGGGGTGTGATAGGGAGGCTGGAAAGAAGAAGAGGGGGTGGGGGTGTTAAGAGGAGCTGAAGAATGAGGCTCGGAGGAAGTTAGGAGGGTTTGGACTAAAATAGAAGGAGGAAAGGAAGAGATGAAGGGTCAAGAGGAGGCTAGGAGGAGTTGGAGGGTTTGGAGAAATCTAGAATGAGACCAAGAGAGGTGGTGGAGGATGAGGTTGTCCACCTGCACTTTCATTGTTTGCAGATTGGCCTTATTCATGATGAACTGCTGCAAAGTCAAATAGGGCTTAGTCCGTATGTGTGTGTGTGTGTGTGTGTGTGTGTGAAGACTTGTGTTAAGGTTCGGATAAGGTTAGGGACAGGTTAAGGTTAAGGTTTGGGTTAGGGTAAGGAAAGTAGTGGTTATGGTTAGGGCAAGTCTCCAGGAAATAAATCTAAGTCTATGTAACATCCCCAAAATTGATGAAAACCTAACGTGTGTGTGAGTGTGTGTGTGCATTGCCTCACTCACTGTCTCTTCCTGAAAGTTGACACAAAAGTACAAAACACAAAGCCGTCATTTCTGTTGCTCTCTTAACTCTCCCTTCCACTGTTTCATCATATTTATTACACCCACAGCTATCTGTGGGTGTAATGACACACACATAATCCCATCACCCATCCCCCACAGCCATCCTCTCCTCCCTGTGACCCTCATTGATCTTACAGCAGGAGTGCTTTGAGCTGCCGGCATTCACTGCATTTACTTGTACACGTATTTGTGGTGTGGCAGAATCCAGCTTTGTGAAATGCCATGTCAACAGGATGCCCAGTTTTAAGAAAACCTGGTTTACAAAGTTGCAGTTACATGGCATGACATACATTTATGCACTTAAATTACTTTTAGAGCGTATTTTTACTTGATGATGATGACACCAGGCAAATAACAGCAGTGTGGCAGGATGAACAGGATCAATCTCTGCTCGCAGCAGTGTGTTGATGTACTCAAAATAATTCTGACCTAAATCTGACAATGAAACTGAAACTAACTAAAATAAAAGGTAATGATGGTGATATTCTTTCACTCTCAACGAATCTCTTGTGCAGATCAAAACCAGCAATGATTTGATTGTACCAACAAGAATTGTATGCGAATCCAAAGTCTGACAGATTTTATTCCTCTGTGCCACAGAGACCAGTGAGCCACTCTTGCACTTTTTATCCATGGACAAAGCCAGGCAAGCTGTTTCCAGTCTTTGTGCTAAGCTAAGCTAACTGGCTGCTTGTTGTAGTTTCATATTAAATGGAAAGATATGAGAGTGGAATCAGTCTTGTTGTGCAACTGCAAGGGAGCAAATCAGCGTATTTTTCAAAATGTTGAACTATTCCTTTAATTAGAGCTGGACTGACAATGATATTATTTTAATAACCTAAATTTGTGTTTTGGGGCATCAGAAAATGGTTTGAGCCCTAGGACTGAGAAAGAATGTTTCTCAGACGAAAGAATGCTTACAGTTAGAGTTTTGTGGTTCTCTGTAATGTAGCACACTGAAACACAAAACTTCACTAAAACACTTATTTGCACACTTATCAACACAATCGATGATGTATACTTACATAGTAATCCCACAAGAACTGCATGGCTGGCAGTTGGCTAACCAAGGTAGTTTTCTTCCTGGGTTTGACTCCTGGGGCCTCTGGGCTGACCCTGCCTTAACCCACACTCAGGCCTCCAGAGGTGTGCTCCTTCCTCTTGCTGCTCTCCCACTTCATGCTGCTCCTGTCCCTGCCTGAACCCACCATGTCTTTGTCATCCTGGTCAGAGTCCTGGTCAGAGCTGCTGTAAACCACCTTAGTACTGTATTGTCAAGCTGTCCTCCATTGGTCTTGGAGACTGTGGTTGGTCGTGCTCCAGCCATGTTCACTGTGAGGCTTCTGAGCCTGTTTCTGTTGCCTGCTCGCCCAGTTCCGGTTCTGGTGCCCATTCTACCACCAATCCCCACCAGCTAGCATTCCCCGCTGGGTCCCCTGGTCCTGAAAACCACCTCCTCTCAGTGGTTAAGTAATAGATTAACATGTACTTCTGAGTGGTTCCTGAATGCAATGTGCACATAGCCGTTGATGATGTCACGTCAATGCATCATGCATCATCTTGTGAGCATCATTACAACTTGGACATGCTAACCTGGATGACCTGCAAGGACAAATGCACTTGGATAAACTCAGTGTTCTTCAGCAGAATTTGGAAGCCCAACAAGCACCTTTCACTAGGCCATATTCTGACAGAGACAGTGTTATGCAGGCGAGTTTTGTAGTGAGCAAGCTAATTTTTAAGAAGCCAAAATCTCATTCAGAGGCAGCATTTCTGAAGGAGTGCCTTCTTGCTGCTGTGGAACTGCTAGCATGGGACAAAATAAAATTGTTTAAAACTGTCAGTTTTTCTTGAAGAATTAATGGAGATGAAGAGAAAACCTGTCAGAGTGTGTGATTTGGCCTTCATGGTGGATAGTACCAAGCACCTCTCAGAGCTAAACCTCAGCCACAGCATTAGAGGTTAATGCAGAAAAAAGCATATAGTTTAATTTCAGATGGACTTCAAGCGCTGTTAATTTGCATTCGGCTGACACCACTGCAGAACTTCTCCTTAACAACGACATCACAGCTCACAGGAAACAGCCATTTGGAAAAAAGGAATTATTGCACACCTATTCCATTAATAACTCTTAAGTCTTTGAACACATTATGTGTATCATTTTGTTGTCCAGTCACATCAAATTTTATTACTATTGCTATTATTTTTTTGTGACACAAACCATTAAATAAAATGAAAATTTAATAACACAGAAACAGAAAAAAGACTTGGAAAGAAAATTGCACACAATATTATTTCCAGCATTACTGTTATGGTTTGTGACTCCGAGGAATGTGGTAAAACATCTTGTCATGGGGATTGCAGCTTACAAGAAAGCAACTGCAGCAACTGGTAAACCTACACTACCCTATTCTGAATTATGCATAGTGCCTCAGATAGCACATTATTTATGACGAATGCTACACTGTAAAGGTGCCGGTCTTAAACCATTAAACACATTTGCTGAAGTGGTTCAGTGAATGCCTGGAGAAAGCAGTGCTTCAAATAGTGGGGTCATGGTTCCTCAGATGCCAGTGTACGGACCATAGAGTGATTGCCAAGGTAAGTGATAAATTGTTAATAGTTGTTTTTTTTATTATTTGGTAGTTGATTACACACAAATGTCAAAATTCATAGCATAATACATCTTTCTTTATTTCTAGGAAAAACACAGCTCCCTCATCTCCTTTGCTGTTCATTCTTCCCCTGGTTGGTCTGTTACCAGCCAAAGGCACAGACCATGTTTTTTCCATGAAGAATGGATCCAGTCTGTGCAAAAAGAACTGTGAATGAGCATTAAAACCTTATGCTCTCTAAAAATAAAAATGAAATAAAGGAAAACTGTTTTTTGAGTCTTTTACATATTACTTCATTTCACCAGTTATTGAGGAAACATTTCTATCCAGCTTCATTATTATCTTTTGGACTTATTAAAGCTTTCTCACTCACTCACTCACTATAATCCAAACAATACCGAACTGCACGTCTTTCTTCCCCGATGAGTAAAGGGGGCAGTTTGAAATTCTACAAACCTAACAACAATGTGTGGAGCTGTTGGGAAAGTGATTGTTTGCCATGCAGATTCTTGGCTGATTGGTCTCAAACTGTCTACATTGACCAACTGCATTTCCCCAATGGCTAAACATGGTGTTTAACAGCTGTTATCTCTGCTGCAATTGCATTCCTCCACAGTGTACTTGGAGATATTATATCTCAATTTATATTACATAAGAGATGATAAGCCGTGTCTGTCCAAATGGCAGTACCTTACTAACTGCTTGTCTTTGTACAATTCCAAAACATTCTTGAAACGTCCAACCTCACTTATGTCTTTACTGCAGCCATCTCATGCTTGGACGAGACCACACATCTTTCCCTAATGGCCTTCAGGCTCCAGAGACAAACCAATATTAGCTTGCAATCTTTCACAACCTGCATGGTGTCCAAAGGTGATTCTGCAGAAGCCACAGATGGACTTGTGGGATCTGGAATGTCAACTACCATGGTGACTTGGAGCCCACTGTTAACACTGTCAGACTAGTCAGGGGAGGAAAAAGATTTGGGCGCTATAGTATTCCCATTGGCTTCTTGTGAGGCGTCCTAAATGTGGAATTGGTTGTCTTCCACTATCCATGTCTGTCGAATAGTGTAGTTTCTGTCTGATCCAGGCATACGACCTAGACAGACTATGAGCCAGCTCCAACAACTATGGCATGTGGACTTTTTATGTTTTTGTGTGTGTTCATGTGTTTGGATGGCAGTTGGTTGGAGAGTTGGTGGGGTTGGTGCATGGGGGTGGGTTGCAGCTTGATCATACTACCAGATGGCTCCAAAGTAAAAGAAAGAATAAAGTCGAAAGATTATTTATTTTAGCTTTATGTTCCTTTCAGCAGTTTCAAAAATACCATCTCTGGTTACCTGCACAGTTACTGATAAGAAGAATGTAAGTGCTCCTGAATTCCCTAAAGCAAGATAATTGCATTCCATAGGAACAAACTTAATTGATACTTTGTCTGAAAACTGGACAATGGCAGTAGCAGCTTAACATTTCAACACACATTGGAGAGTGGCAGTAAATCAGTTGGACTAAAACCTGAAATATTTCACTGCACTTACATACAACAATATTTTCATTTTTGTGTTACACATCCCTTCTACAACACTAAATCCATGTAGATAGTAGCAGAGCATTACATGCTATATATCTTGTCCTATGTTTAATGGGGAGGTTATCATATCTTAGGTTACCAAGTTCTGACAGATGTGCAGTGATTACACCGTATCCCTTAAAATAATTCTATACTTCTCTGGTCATCCAAGGCTTCTGTCAAAGCCAAATGTAACAGTAATGGCAAAGGCACCATGTCTTTCTGAAAACCACTTAAAACAATGGTAGATATTGGAAACAGATTTTAAAGTTGTCAGTCATTTTCGTGCAATACAGATTTTTTCCGATTAAAAATTGCTGTTCCTTTTTAACGGCATTTGGCTTAAACAGGTAGTATATTGATAATTTAAATAAAGGGATTTTTAAATCAGTTTTTTATTCATTAGGTAAATTCCACGCTATGACCTATTAAACAACCTGATAAAGAATGAGACCCAATATTGGGTGGCATGCTTCTCTCAACATGGAAGGTATTGATTTTCAGATGGTACATTATGGTCATGGTAATCCAAGGAGGGTTGAATCAAGGACAACTGGGCGTTTTGCCTCTCACCCAAGGGGTTTTTCAGTTCTAACTGGCTGGTGGGGAGTCCCAGGCTTTTTAACCTCTGTGTGGCCATTATGACAATCATTGAGACCACTTTAGTGGTTCCTGGCTGTGTGAATGACAGTCATTAAGGTTGTCCCATGAGGCCAACTGTGAGAAGTTGTTAAATCTCTTGGTAAGGGATGAAAGGACAGTATTGTAGGTGCAGTGACGTGCGGTTAGGTTTGTGGCTGGTGAGGCACTGACTCTTTCGGTCACGTTTACAAACATATGAACCAAATAGGGTAGCTTAAATTCACCATTCACTTGGCAGCTTGCACATTGACTGCTGGTTATGTTTCATATCTCATATCAGCATTCTTTACACACACATAGGTACGTATTTAACCAAGGAAGGCCACTGAATTTATAGCAGCTCAGAGAGAGCACATTTGCTCTGCACCCTTCAACTTCCACAATTCTTACTCATTCAATACAAATGAAAGTACAGAGTGGTGTGCACAAAAAAAAAATGATTTCAATTTTGACAAAAATGTAAAAAAGATTGCACAAAAACAAATATGTGAATTTGAAACCAAATTTTGACCTCAATTGAAATATTCAGTTGTTTTTAAAAAACCTTTCATTTTGATGCTTTGATCAATTTTTAGTATAGGCTGTTCAACAAAAAGATAACAATAAAAACAAAAGAATATTTTATTTAAGATCAAAATTTACTCTTAAATTTAAATATTGGATTGGTTTTTCAAAGTCCCATCCCATTTTTGATAGCATACCACTGTATACTGCAGTGTATGT
Source organism: Chaetodon trifasciatus (assembly GCA_037975065.1). Classification (NCBI taxonomy): domain Eukaryota; kingdom Metazoa; phylum Chordata; class Actinopteri; order Chaetodontiformes; family Chaetodontidae; genus Chaetodon; species Chaetodon trifasciatus. Next base: position 572,348 of record JBBMOE010000074.1, read on the forward strand.
ATGGTCTTACCTTTACTTGTAAATGATATCCTTTCGCTGATCCCTCTGGAAAAAGATCTCCGATGTATATATTTAGATTTATATAAATATATAGATATATTTATAGAATATTTAGTCTCTGCTGTTCGTTGAAAGCCAAACTATCCTTGAGGTTCCAAAACTTTTTAAAGCAATCTGGCTTTGAATGTGAGTAGTTAATCTTTCTCGGTAAAGTCGTAAAATCCCGTTTTTGTCCAGACATCATCACACATTGAGAACAAAAGGCAGGAAAACAGTACAGGTGTTTTCATGTTGCACAGTCAGCCTTTTTGGGTGTATCACTCCATTTGAAAAGAGCGAGTTATCTTCTGTCAAGTCATTTGAAGGAAACCTTTTAGCTCCAGCATTGGTCTTCCATTATTTAACACTTCCGGTTTTGATTGAAAGTCCAGTTTTTAGAAATTTTTAAGCTTTCATATAGAATCTTCCATTTTTGGCAGACCAAAAAATAAAAATAAACTGCTGCAGTGCACTTGACTTTCTGACTTTTTAGCTAGCATATCAAGCTGCCACTTGACGTCTCTGCTAAGACGAACAGCAACAGTAAGAACAAGCAGGAACCTGTGGGCTCATGCAAGCCCCCTTCAGTGAGGCAGAAGTACTGTCTGCCTCACCCCTTGTTTTTTCAGTACAATTTTATGTCAGATCAGCAACTAAATATGTTACACACTTACATTAAATGTATTACCTATTCTATGGAAAATCAAGGCATTATAAAAGTGTCTGCAAACATTATTTTGGTAACATACAGAGAGATTGCAACTGGCACCTGCCAAATGCATGCGCTCAACCCAGTTTGTGAGGGATTGAGCGGTCCGAGGTGATTTTCTTGTTATTCAGCAATGTTGGCCCCATGTGACAACCTGAACGACTGTCACTCACACAGCCAGACACACCTCCTTGCATACATTAAGGTCATTTTCTTTGGAATTTACTGCATATTGTTTTATCTACACTGGATTTCTTAGAAAGAATGAGCTTAAAAGTTTGTGTGTAAGCCCAGTTCATATAGCTTGCTGAGCTTCACGCTATTCAAGATTAAATTTTAAAGAAGATTTCCTTTTGTAGAAATCTATTCACAGTGGGTTTCACCTGTAGGTGATTCAATACCAGCAAATCTAAAGGCTGCCATTAACCATGACCTCTGTCTTTATAATGCCTGGCAATGGAGTAATCCATATTGCTTTAATGAATGGATTTCATTAATGAATGAATGAATTTATATCATTCCACAAGGGCATTTTAGGAGATAGAGCCCGATGTTTAAATGCTAAGATATAATAGGGTGTGTGACAGGTCAGTAAGCCACATGCAGTAAACTTCTTGTCACACCGATGACTTTCAGGCAGTTTTGAAAATTCATAAATAATAATCCATCTGGTACATTTTAAAAGATTGCTGTAAAACTATTAGATACAAAGTTTATGATGGTAAGTCCATTGGTATCTTAAAGTTAATTTTACTGAACACAGATAATAAGTCATGGGTTTCAGATTGCCTGCCCACTAGGCATCATTTAGCTTTTGTTGTTGAGAGACATTCAGATTATGTTATTTGGGAATTATACATAAAACTAATCCAAATTACAAAAATATCATGTTTAGAAATTTATACTTGCTGCTACTAAGATTCTAGTCATTAATTTGCCTATTGAGGCAACTTTTTGGGATTGACATTGTAACAGTTAGCTGTGGGTAAACTGTGTGCCCTCTACTGGTACAATGCCATTACCTTAGTTAATAATCAGAGCAAAATATACTACGAAAAATGAAATGTTAAGACATGTCTATAGTGGTTTTGATTTTATGTAATTAAAGCAATTACACCTAATTGAAATGTGAAAATGTGAAAAGCCTTCTTACAATAACTGCAGAATATCACTTGAATTTTGGGGCATGATGCATAGAAACATGTAGATTTACTGCAATCCTGTGAATATGCATGTTTAATGCATAATTTAACAGACACAAGATGAACCAGTGTAGTTGAAGATGTCGAAGTGTATCGCACAGTGTTCTTATTTTCATGGCAACAAGCACAGAGTGATTGATTGACAGATTTACCAACTAATCATTTTCTGGTGCCTGTGTGTCAATGGTTTGTTTCATGTATAGGCTTGGCTGCGTGGGAAAAATGACATGGATCCTGCTATCGCACAACAGAGTGGTATGCTTATGTGTTTGCGTCAGCATGGAGCCTACTGGCACGAAGCACTGGAGCCAAGGATCTACCCAGGAGACATGAATGATTTTGGTGTCCATGTTCTCATCACTTGACCAACAGGATAATCTACTGAAGACATGGTGTGTTCCCTTGGTTTTGTATTATTCAGGTGCTCAAGAGACCTGTTCTTTTCGGTATGATGGTCCTATCTATTCTGTGTGGAAGTGTGGCAAGAAAAAGCTGGCAGCATATTCCAAATAAATCAAAATTTGTTGTGTTCATGAGAAATGTGTGCCACATTTGATGTTGATTTGTAGTTGCTATAATACCAATCAATCTCTCTTTGTGTGCTGAGCTGCAACCCTGATTCCAAAAATGTTGGGCCACTCAGTAAAACATAAAATGAAAAGAATTCAACCATCTACAAACAAACTGTGTTTACTGACAATAGTTTTACAAAGTGCTCCCGACACCATGCAGTAATCTCCTTTACCCAATGTGTTCACAAAGTGGTGAACCTCGCTCCATCCTTGCGTGTAAACGACTGAGCCTTCTGAGGATGCTCCTTTCATACCCAATCATCACCTGTTACCAATGAACCTGTGGAATGTTCCAAACAGGGGTTTTTGGAGCATTCCACAACTTTTCCAGTCTTGTGTTGCCTCTGTTCCAACTTGTTTGAAATGTGTTTCAGAATAAGCAGATATTTACAAAAATCACTGAAGCTGATGAGGGGCCACATTAAATGTATTGTCTTTGTACTGTTTTCAGTTGAACATGATGATGTCCAAAGGGATTAGCAAATTATCACATTAGTTTTATTGATGTTTTACACAGCATCCCAACTTTTTGGAATCAAGATTTTATCCAGAATAGATAATTTTTGATCCTTAGTTGTTTTTGTTATCATTGGTGGTAGAATTTTGTGTCAGGTGTGTAGTTGTAGGAGAGCTTTAGGCAACTGTGGTAGTCTCATACAGCCCTCCAACGAAAAAATGTGGATATGCAACAAACCTTATTCTTACCTCTGTCAAAACACAGTGTGTGTAATAAAGTGTAATAGCAAGCTTAAGGTTTAAAGCCTAAAAGTGTTCCATCTGGTATGGGTATCATTAAATGACAAGACTCCAATCTGCAGTGAGCATACTGTCATTTGCTCACAGTGGCGTATTTGATGGCAGTTCAGCAGTCTTTGCAAATGTGCCAAATTCCATTTTGTTTGGAGTACACTGCCAGCCCAGAAGAGGAAGGAAGCAAGAGCATGAGAGAGTGAATAGGAGAAGAATGAATCAATGAGTGTGTGTGAGAGAGTGGGAGACAGAAACACAAAAACAAACAGCATCGCTCTCATTGGCAGGACCAGGCCACCCAGCCACGCCTGACACCTCATTTCAAAGCATCAAAGCATGATGGAAAAATACCAGTGTCCACAGTGTGTGTGTGTGTGTGTGTGTGTGTGTGTGTGTGTGTGTGTGTGTGTGTGTGTGTGTGTGTGTGTGTGTGTGTGTGTCTGCTGTGACCAGACAGTGTTTTCACTACAAATGCCCTTACAGCTCACATGGCCCATTGATAGATTATTGGAACATGTCTAGCATTTCTGTGTTAGCCTCTACAAACCAACCAACTTCCCTAAAGGACCTCTAATCCCCTCTCTTAATGGCATCAAAAGACAGTGCTGAAACGAACACAGCACAACCACAAACAGGACATCAAGAACGGTTAGAAGGCTTACAGTAACAAAGAATGAACACAGAATAATGCCTGTGAAAGTCTACATGCATGTATTATTTACAAATTACAAATTTTATCCATTTAATATACAGAGATGATCTTTACATTCTGTAGGTTTTGAGCTTTTCAGTGTCATATTTTGTTCAGTTGCTGGCCATGGATGCAACAACTTACATAGCACCCCTGTAGTAGAATGTCTTAGTACATACAATACACAATAGGTACAGAAGAAACACTGAGCATTTCTGGACTGTCCAATATCCTTCTAAAAAGTGTATCTTAGAGAGTTCCTGGTTCACCTGATCCTGTCTACACCAGACATGTTTCAACTAGAATTTGACGTTGTTCTCAAGCAAGTTTGATGGAACACATGTGCTGTGTGTTATCCACATTTGCTAAAGAATAGCATGCTCTTGTTCTTCATTTTCTCAGTAAGTACAGCACAGTATGACAGTACACTTGGAAGTGTTTGTGTAGTGCTGACTTGCAAATTGTTACATAGATACACCCATGGAACAGAGTTGAAGTACAAGTAACATGCAGCTAGTTGTGGTGCAGGTGTAGACAACTGTACTGATTTAAGGTTTAAGCATTGTGACAGTGGACTATGTGTCCAGAGTAGACAGGCTCTAAGATGTGATTAATGCTGATGCATTATTGTTATTTCACTGGCATAGCCTGTAGACGTGTCTCATGAACTCTCAAATCGGAGGTAGAATCTGTGTTTTGAAGAAATCTTGAAATAAATGTCATTTTCAAAACATTTCAACTTTCATCATTTTGCCACTTTTTTGGGGTCGACAAACATATCTAAGCCATCCGGCTTTTTTGTGGATAAATTGGACTCTAGGAATGGACCAATTAGTATTGCATTAGTGTGAATAATTTACTCATGGCCTTGACACTTAATATGCTGAACTGGAGAAATGATTTATACTCTTTCACAACCCTTTTCCAGCTCTTGGAGTTTTAATGTTGTGTGTATGTCAGATGAGAGAGTTGAGGGAGACTCAAAGGGAGCAAGCATGACAAGCCGTGTTCAGACTGCCATCAGACAGACTCCTCATTCACTTTTGTGAAACTACTGCAGTCTCACATACAGTATGACTGATGTTTGTCCTCCCCAAACTTGGATTCTCAACAAGAGGCTTTAGCATATGGCGATTCTGTGCAATTCTTTGCAGTTATTAAAACTTTCCTGGAGAATCTGCATATGGTTTCTGGCATCTGCCGGAGCATTTCTATGCCGAGTAACATCCCTAAGTGCTCCTTCCATGATTGGAGGCACTTTTGCTTTCACTCGACTTATTTTTTTGTTTTTCTTTGAATCCCTGGAATTTCTTCAACCTCTCAACTTCTTTCATTTTGATGCTGATGTCTCTTCTGGCTGCTCTAGCATTCTCAAACACTCTTTCTTCTGTTGACTATTTTGGGGAGTATGCTGTATTTTCCCCGACATGATTTCTTGAACTTGGTCATGCCACTGTATGCAGAGTCATCGTGCAGTCTGTACCTTGGGTCCTCCTGGACCCTGTTCCTGGCTTGTGCTTTCATTTTCAGTGACTATCCTTGAGTCCAGCCTTTTCCCACCCCTGACAGGATTTTCCAATGTCAGCCCCACTTCATCTGCCAGTGGGTAACTCTAAATTCGCCTTTTCCTTGCTCGTCCACAGCCCTTTTCTGCTGCACTCTGGGATAACAGTTCATCTTTGGAAGGCCCGATATGGATGTACTCATTGTTGGTTTGCATTTGGGTCAGAAGACTAGTCCTGATAGTCTCTTCTTTCCTTGTGTTGCACAGCTGGTGATGGACTTCAGGTGGAATCTTTCTTTCTTGCTTTGTTAGGAGCTTGCAGGTCTTGATGTTTGCAGCTGTCCCACTTTGGTCGCTGTACTATATAGATGGATATGTGAAGACTGGTATGTCTTAAATGATGATAGCTTGACTCTAGTTCTTTCTGTTGATGTGGCATTTCAGTGCAGTCCTACTCTTTCTATGTCGGGTTGGGAGTCGTGTGAAAAATTTAATGCAAGTGTGACCATGGTTATGTTGAAGTGCTATCTGTATGGTGGCACTGATATTGAGATTCAGATAAGATCATGTCTTATTGACCTTTTAGAGTGCTAGACATTCAGGAATCAATGCATTTTGCATTGAAAGCTATATTGTTGTCAATTCAGGCAGAACTCTGACTGGTACGCTCTGTTATACAGTCTTCAGCACTTTTAGTCCCTACTATTGTTTCATGTCCCTCTCTGAGCTCCTTCATATGAATATTTGTGAATCTCCCATGTGGGAGCCTCATAATTGGCAGGTGAATTCTGTATTTTACATCAGCAAAACATTAGAACATCAGAACAGTTTTGCTGACAGAAAATATGGAATCATATTAACAAAATTAAGTTTTTTTTAATCAAAAATATTTAATCAGTGCAGACATCTTTCAGTACTTGACATTATTCATAACGATTAATAAAATTTGGTTAACATTCAAAAACTGAGATTTCAAACCCAGCCCTAACTATATGTTATTTTATGTTATCATGTACTTATCTTGTTTTCACATTGTTGTATCTTATCATAATGTATCACTTCTCTTTTCTGTGGCTTCTTATATTATGTTGCATGTTTTCTTTTTGCTCAAGCTTGTTATATTTTATTTGAGCACACTGTACACATCATGTGTTAATGCATTGTGTCCCAACTTAATTAAATGCAAAAATCTTGATAAGAGTGAGCATCTTGTTTTTGTTTTCCAAAGTGCAGAGCCCTAACACCTGGCACCTGCATTTTCTGAGGGTCAATGTTGGTCATTTTGTTTAATATTATTTAATATTCTATATTAGTTCTGTTTGCACTCACAACACTCGTAACACTTCTTCAAGTGTTCACTGCTGCACTGGTAGAGTTTTGTGTATTCATGTAATTGAATCTAACACAAAAGTGGTGTCTTATGTATCCATGTACCTCATCAGGATCAAGTAACAGTATTATGGATGACATAAGGCATAATTGTTTAATGAAACAATTTTGGTTTCAGCTTTTTCCATTTTATCTTGCCTATTTAATTCCATGAATCATTAAATCAACTCATGGACAAATACCAGTGTTTGTAATGTGGAGTGGGTATCAGAGGGTATCAGTGTACAGATTTACAGGATTTATAGGTAAGATGTGTATCAAGATAGGTGCCATTTTTTCACTTCCTGTGTCTGTTGTCATTTATTTGTGTCCTATCTTTCTGTTCTGCCTCCAATTCTCTTCAGCCTGTCTTATCTGTGGTTTAGTTTTGTTGTTTCTTGCTTTCTGTCTCTGGTCCGTTCTTCTACCTTCCCCTGCATTTTTTTCTATACTTACACTTATCTCTCCTGGCAATCATCTGTGTTGGGTTACCCTTTTGTCAGTATTTTGGAACCATGATGGTGTTTCTGCTGATGCAGAGAGGTAGTCAGTAGTCGAGTTTATGGTGATGTTTTGTCAGCTGTGTTTTTCTCTTCTTGTCTGTGCTGCTTATTAATTTCTGTGTCAATTTCATTCCCATCAATCCAATATCTTTTTCAGTTATAAGTAGACGTTGGCTATTACAAATTGTTTAACCAAAACCTTGGAAGGTGTACATGCAATTGGTAATATAATAATTATTGCCTTATGACTTCGTAAGTTAAGGCTTAGGCTTCTGCCTTGGATGCCTGTATTTTGCAAATTTATAAAACAAGTCCAATTTTCAAAATTGATGTTGCCTAAATAATCACACAGTATTACCCTAAGCTGAAACTGCTCTTAAATAGATATCACTCATAAACTCTCACCCACTCCCAAGATTTGGTCCTACTTAATGTTCTTCTCTTCCCATCCATCTGAAATTTCACAGAGTGGAACCTCTAATACAGAGCTGGTAGCGTGGGCTACCGTGGTGAGTGTGTTGTCACTGCCAAAGTTGGTGTTGGTATGACATGGGTGCAGTGAATGGCCTTTAACACCCTTTAAGTCTATAGAGTCCATTATAGCATGTCACGACATGTCGTGGCACTGTGATCACCATGCTGCTCCATAGTTGCTTCAGATTGATAGATGCAGAACTGAGTTGTGGAGGCTGTGATAAGGTGACTCCTCCTGGCATCACAGTTGCACAGTGTTGCATTGTGAAGTGTTGTCCATTAAAAGGTATGAAAAGAGCCTGCAGCAACTACTTGATTAGGATCATTAGCCAGGATGAAGTTACTCTTTAAGAAGCTACCATATGCTGGAGACATGCTTTCCCTAAAATAAAAACTCTGGTTATGCTTTACCGTATCTACTTCTCTGTTTTCATGGACTGCTGACAGTATGTTTCATTCATGCCCTGTGAACACACAGCTTGGATTATACATCCAATTATGATACCGTGATATTGATGCATTTGTAATGTATCTTCTCTGTGACCAGAGCCACTAATTTGATTATTCTTTACATTGGATCACATCATTGTATTTGTATTTCTGTATCATCCAGCATTTTCCATATGTCAACTCCTATGTTAGGACAGCTCTTGAGTTCTCCTCAATCTTGGTTTAAGAAAATTCTAAAATGTTTTAATTCCCATGCTGTGAAGTAGGAAAAGTTGTGTGTCACTTTAACTGGTTGAAAATGACACTCTGCTCTGAGACAGTTAATAAATACAGTCGACAATAATCTCTACTCCACTTTGTATCTCATCAGTTCTTTCAAGATGAAGATTGATACCAGCCTGACTATGCCCCAGCTTCCAGAGGCCCTGTCCCAGGCAGGCCTTCAGTTCACTGTGGCCACTGAGGAGGACTTTGATGAGATCATGGCTATGAGCCAGGACATCTATGGAGGCCTTGACTACCTGCCCACTAGATACACCAGCTGGCTGCAGGAGGCCAACCGCACTGTCATATTGGCTCGCAAACAGGGAAAAGTGGTAAGTTAGATGGATAGTATGAAAACACTTCAAAAATCTTGGGTTCAGAATAGGCAGAAAGTGTATTAGGAAGTCAGGAAATTTATCTGTGTCCTTTTAGTTACTTGTTTTTTTTAGTGTGTCATCTATACAAATAAGGGCATTTATGTAAAGGGAATGCTTTTTTTTTATTCAGCACACAAAGACACACACAGACTCACAAGGTGAAAACAATATCAGCTACAATTCGCAAGTGGTAATAAGGCAACCTAAGCATTTAGTACACTCTACGATGTGATCCCTCTACAAATTAATGGTTACTTGCTTGACTTTCGCCTTATTGTGCATATTTAATTGCACTTATTCACAATACATACATTATACAAATCTCCATGCATTCCTACATGTTTCTTTTACTGCAGTGAGATGTTGCTATGACTGCCCCATATTTTGCATATTTAATTTTTATTTTTTTGCATTTTGTCACCTTATTAAAATAATCACCTAAGTCATTTTTTTCAAGTTTTTCAGAAAACTTTTACCAGAGGTGGGCAGCATAATAAGGAGTTGATTTATGCAAAAAAAAAAAAACAAAAAACAAAAAACAAAAAAACTAAAAAACAAAAAAACATTTTTGTCAAAAATTGATTTTTAGCAATGATTTTAATAAGGTGACGATATTATGTTTGAGATTTTTTCATATCCTAGTCCTTGAATCCAATGAGTTTAGTTGTATTCCTGTGTTTGATACAAGTCAGTCCATCTTCTCTCTCACAAAACTAGCCCTTTTGTCAGCAATTGATTTATGGGACACACTAACATCCTCTTAGTGGCACTGGCTGTTACATGTTCTGAGGTTAAAGGACCCAAAACGTCACAGCAGGCAGATAAAAAGTTAACAGTTTTAATGAATGATCGGGGAATTGTGCAAATAGATGAATCCACAGTAGTCAGAGAAGTATCAGATCCAGTGTCTTCAGAGGGAACAGACTGACAGGGCGCAGATGAGGACAGGTGAGGATTTGGCACCTGAGCACACACACAAAATTACAGTCAGGAAGGCAGGTGGCAGACAAAAGCAAAAACAAGACAACAAGTACTTGGTCTTAGTCGTTACCATGAAGTTAGACTGGTGTTTTGACGAGTACTGGTGCTTTTCTAACTGATTAAGCCCAGTAGGTGCCACAAGAGTGCCAATAGCTGCCACTGGAGTGTCATTAGCTGAACTAAATGAACAGCAGACAATGCTCCATGTGCTGATTATACGTTCCTGTTTCCTAAATTTCCAAAACAGCTAAGAGAAATAGGATTTTTTCAGTCATGGCGTACAGTTCTAAAAACAACCATGTCAATGTCATCATTCATACTTTTTTTGCTTGGCAGATTGCTCTGGAGTCGGTTTGTGTGATCGACGATGGGGAGACCATGCTGGTGGAAGGTCTCCGTGTCGCCCCTCAGGAAAGGGGCAAGGGTGTGGCAGGAGTTCTGCTGCGCTTTTGCTCTGAGCTGGTGAAATCCAAGTACCCCGAGGTCAAAGTAACCCGCTTGACCCGTGATGATCAGCTTGGACCCAAGGATTTCCAGAAGTATCGTATCATAACTAAGCAGGTACCAGTAACAAAGGCAGACTAAAGGTTCTTTCTTTGTTTGGATCTATGATTATGCTTAATGGCTATTGTTGTTGCTTCATGCAAAATGCAAAAAGTCTTGCATACAGTCCGCGGAGTTGCAGTTCTTTGTCAGCTCAGACAGTGGCTTCCTTCTCTACAGGGTATTCTGCTAGTGCGCTTCAGAGCTGAAGACCTCAAGCTCCGTCTGTCTGAGCTTGGTCTGGGTGGAGACATCCAGTCCTCCTTGTCAACTTCCTCTTCCAACTCTCTTCCGGTGCGTCTTGACCATACAGCTATCCATCGGCTGTATCTGACCACTGACCTGATGCAGGGGGTCCTTCCTAATGCCACCATCATTCAAGACTGGCAGCCATTCAAGCCTTTGCCAAGCAACATGGCCATCCTACTAAAGAAGGATATTGACTGGATGGTGGATGATCTGTCCAGCCCCACTGTGGCCAGCCTCTGTACCTTCCCTTTCAGGGTGCCCATTGGAGATGACTGGTAACTGACCTTTCTTTATTTAATGCATTGTGGTGGTGTGCACTACTGTCTACCATAGAATTGTTTGATTGCACCATTGGGGTCCAGCGTTGTTAATTTATTAGATCCTGCACATAATTACTTTAAGATGCTCATAACATTTAAGAGTTATTCAATTTCAGAAAGAAATAAATCCTTATTCAAATTTTCAAATTTATTCAAATGATACTCTTTTTTTTTTTTTTATTAGGTATTACCTGAACATTGACATGTTCGGTAAAGACCTGGACCTGGCTCGGCAGCAGTTCTTGTGCCACCTGCAGTGCCACACTGCCACCCTGAAGGGTCATGTGATGTGTCAGATGTTCCTGGATCCACCACTCTGGAAGCCCATGGCCGAATTCTGCCATAACACCCTGAGTGTGGAGCTGGTGAAGGAGTACACCGAGCAATGTGTGGTGGAGTCAGACATCATCTAATTACAAAAGGTGGATGGAAAGGAGTAGAAGATGAAGGAGCCAGAAAGGAATGAAGATAAAGGTCTAGAGAGCGAGGAATGGACACAACTCAATTACACTTCACAGAAAAACACAACCCTCTGCATTGAGGAGACAGAAACCAAGCAAACAAAATGTAGTTACTACAAAGCAGAACAACTAAGTTTCTAAGATTGCAGCAAGTTTGATTTAACAATCCACAAACAGAGTGTGGACAAATCATCATTAGCACATCATGTAATCAGCTACAATAGGTCTGTGACAAAGGTACATTTGTAATGATTCTAATATTCACTTGGTGTCAGAGATATAACTGATATAACTTTACAGTTATTTTTAAGTTCCATTTGTAAGCCATAGTTTTTAAGTGTGCCAATATTAATAACATTAATATTTAGTGGCCCCAATAAATACAAAGAAGGAGAAGTAAATAACCTGAACACCATTAAGGAGAGGTCCTCATGGGTCAAAACGTTGTGACCAGATCCATGATGGATATGTGTAAAACATAAACAAACATAAAGTTCATCAATTATTATTTAAAAATAGAGACCCAGATGGTTTACAAAATTTGTAAACCATAGTTAACAGTGTGATCTGGACAGAATTAACCTAAGTTAAACTCTGTATGAAAGCCACAGCAATTGAATCCAGAGTCCTGCAATTCCATTGAAAGAAATTTTAGTCCAAGACATAGCTGTTATAAATGTTGATGTGACTGGGCCATAATGCAGTCCAATGCAACAACACTGGAAACTTTAACCTCAAAAGTGACCATAGAGTTCTATCATCACCTTATTAGCTGACCTTGAATTCAAGTTTTATCACAATCATTACAGGTGTTTTTGATTGATCATGTCCACCCTCTGTATGTTGTATGGCATGGAAGGGTAGAATAAGAATGATGAACTTGGGGGAGCTTTCTCACACCAGTAGCACTAACGTAACCTAAAAACCTAAAACCTATACACAGTCAACATGCAAACGCTATTCTTTGAAGAAAAGATTTAAGTACCCTAAGGGCATCTCAAACCTTTCATCTCTGTTCTCTCTGTAAATATGGACCTTCTAAATATGTACACAAGCTGAGTTGGGTTACTAAATCTGCACAACTCTGAAGGCACTTTATTGAAACTTCACAGACAAGTTGTGTCTATGTTAGAATGAAAGGAATAGTTCAGGATCAAATAAGGGCAATTTAAAGATCCCATTACTCTAATGTTGATGGGTGCATCTATTAACTAGTATTACCATAGAACATCAACAACCAATCTCTGCAGAAACAACAAACAAAGCCTGTTAGTGAAGTGAACATGCTCGGTCACCAATTGGCTGACAATTTATCCTTCTTTATGGTAAAATTTATGTCTTAGCTTTAGTCTTTTTGTTTCAAATCTTTTATATATATATATATATATATATATATATGTGTGTGTGTGTGTGTGTGTGTGTGTGTGTGTGTTACTAATTTACTTTTTAGTAATAAAGTACTATTTAGTGTTTATTTCACTTAAATGCTGCAATAAAATTTTAACAGAAATTAATAACCCCTGAAGATCTAAGTGAAGCCTAGGCTTACTTTTACAGATGCCAGCATAATGCCAAACAAAATGCTAATGCCTGACTATTTTCAACAGACTACAGTGCAGTTTACTACTGGCTTCAGCTCACATAGAGAGAAGGGGTAGAATGAAAATAACTGTGTTAGAATTAACAGAAATATATTGTTATATGTGTTAACCATCACTAATGTTAGCTGACAAAGTCCTTTTGAAAAATAGTGTTCCCTGTTAGCACACAAGACCAGTTTTCAGAGAAGGTTGGAAACTAATCTGTAGTTTATTGCCTAGACATGAACAGAATACTGTGGATTATACCATGGGCAAGGACAGTACTGTTTTCTGCACGACTGACACCTGTCTATTAAAATCAGGACACCTCAAACATAGTTCCAGTTGGCAGTTTAGTAAGGTGTTGATCCACAGTGACCCTTCAGAAAAGCTTCAGCGTTCCTTGTCATAGATTCCCCATGTATGTGGAACTGTAATCGAGGGATGAACAAAATTCTTCCAAAACATATTCTCTCATTTTAGGAGGGATTTTTCACTTGTGTGTATGGCCCTGGAAGTAGAGCCGTGCGTGGGACTGTTGTCTTAATTGCACTCCTGCCCACTCCAACAATTGTGTATTCCAGACCTCCCGCTCCCACCTGCTGCAAAGTTTAAACTGCCCTCTTCTGTGAGATTTGCTTTGAGTCCTGCAGGACCTGCAGGATCCCATTCCCAATGCAGTCCTCTAATGCATACCTGTAAGTAATATCTTAGCAAAATTATGTTCTCCTGTGCATTTAAACACTTTGATTTGATTTTTTGTTGATCATCTGGGTAAATAATTGTCCTGATTGGTCATTATGAGCCACTGTACCTTGTATATGTTTACATGGTAACGCCAACAACGTCCTCAGGTTCAGTTTAGTCCACAGCCATGTAAGAGGACTTGCTAAATGTCTGTTCACGTGGTGTTTACTCTTAATAAACCAGTGGTTATTTTAAGACAATGTGATCATTGGCTCACACAGAAAAAAAATAAGTTTCACCCGCAGTAAAGTTTAAACCACCTCCTCCCCAAGTTTTGCATTGGTACTGCGGGACATGCAGAATCCCAATCCCAATTCAGGCCTCTAATTGTTAAGCAATCGTCGCAATAATAATCTATACTATGTTACCAGTTAGCTCAGATGTGAAAATATCCCTAGAAATGATGACAACTAAAACTCTGCCTCAATTTATTGGCCATGTTAACTCCACGGCTTGATGGATGGCAAGGTTGGTTGGCATGTTGCGTTAGAGTTTTAGATATGGCTTGAAGCATAGCTACCACTGTGAGTGATGATTTGCAGCCAGCTGTGGTAATAACTTTGATGATCCTTGGGTCAACTTTGCAGTTTCTTCTAAGACTGTTGTATGACCATCAGTGTTTAGCATGCTAAACACAGATGATAACTAGGGTAAACAGTATACCTGCCACACATCATCATGTTAATTGTCTTTTTGAGCATGTAAGCATGCTGACATTAGCATTGAGCTAAAAAAATCGCTTAGTACAGCCTTTCATAGCTCCTAGCATTGCTGTAGATGTGTTATTTTGGTGAGTGGCCATGGTATAAGCACAATACCAGACATTGATGAGATGCCATACAGAAAAGAATGAACTTGATGGAGAAAATGACACTCTTCATACTCTTTCATTTCCACCTACCGCTTATCCATTATTAAACGAGAATACCAGCATTACCACCTGTGTGTTTGATCTCAACTAGTGGCATCATGGCGGGCCAAAAATGGTTTTTAAATTTCTCTCGTAATTAATTGCCCACATTAAAATGACACAAATAGCACAGCGCACACACTCTTTACACTCCCTAAGTTCCTCTTTAAATGCCCATATAGAGAGTGTGACACAAGGTCATTTATCTGAGCTGGACAGGAATATCTTTTTGGAAAAACGTCTCAATTTGTATAGTGCTATTTTACCTCCCTGTTGCCTTGCCCAGCTTTTATCTTGACTTTGCCCACCATCTCTGTCTGGTATCCAATTTTTTAGGTATGAGGATGACTGGGCCTATTTTCTGAAGAAAGATCAATGATAAATCAAATCTTTCATTTTTTTTTTTAAACTAAATTGAAATATATGATTAAACAGACACTTTGTAAATTAATAACATTTTAGGAAGGACCTATTAGAGTGGAGAATGATATAGCAGGCAACAAACTGGGAGGACAACTATCTTTTTTCCCGATTGCTTGTAACCAAAGAAAGTCACCACTGATCTAAAGTGATGCCCTATTATTTGCTGCCAGGAGTGAAGTGAATATATGGAAAGTTGGAAGGCCTTTGGAGTGGTAATTTTTCCATTTGTTTCCTTGTGATCACAGAATATCTGTTGTGATCTATTATAAAAATGAGCATTGTTATCGTGACACAGAATCATTATTTTGTGATAGTGGCATATAATAATCCAAACTGTGTTCTTATGATTCCGACAGGAAAATCATGTATAATCAGCTAACATAAGGCAGGACTGCCACAAGCTTTTGACATTAGCAGGTAACACCATTAGTTATTAGTTCCTTCATGGCAGGGTTGACCTAAAATTAGTTGTTGAACCCGAACTTCCACCTTGTTCCTCTACTTACATTGTGTACAAAATTCCTATAAGTGGTGTGAGGCGGTTTCATTATGTACAAATTCAATATTGGGCTTCACAATATAATCTGAATTAATGTAGGTGTAAAACTAGACTTTAGGGTCCCCTCAAGATTACGTACTAAATCAGAACTCACCTTATAATGTCGGTTGAGAGGGTGCTTTGGTAGCTCATATTCTGGTATTCCCAAATATGTTGCAATTACTCAGATTATCACACACTTTTTGCCACAATCTGATGTTTTAGGAGTACATTGGGGTCAGGAGCCCTTGGGTAGTTGACTGCTTTGCTTGACTGGTAATTCAACCTTGAATCTACTGCAGCTGCCATAAAAGCAGGTGTAATATCGCAATAATATTTGAAAAAGTGTGCCCTTCCCAGTGAATAAGTAGACTAGTTTCAATAAACATTTGCGATTATAGTGTTCCTATAATAGTACTACCAGTGGAAGAGTCTTTTAGGGTCAGACCAGACACTCTTAAAGAAAACATATTCAAGTTGCTTGTATCCACAATCTTACTCTTTCTGTCATTGCCAATCATTTAGGGCTGGAAAGTAGGTCAGCTGGTAAGTTAATAGCTTTGACTCGACCATGACAGTCTGGCACAGTGTCCACATTACAGTTGATGCAGCACCCATTTTTCTGTCAATCTTTATGCTCTATCGTATCCCAAGGTACTTGAATTCCTTGACCTGTGGCAGTTACTCTCTAAAACCAAAATGATCGGTGACCATCATGATGGAAGGTGAAAGTTGGAATGCAGATTGCTAAGTAAAAACAGTGCTTGGCGTAGGTCCCTTTTCACTTAGCCAGCTTGGTGAGGCATGGACATGTCTACTGACAAAGCACCAATCTACCTGCTGATCCCGTGTTCCATCTTACCCTCACTTGCAAACAAGACTCCACGATGGTTGAACTCAGGTTTCTTATTGAAAGCTAATCATTCCCAGCTTGGAGATAAGCGTAGAATGCTATGACTTCACATTTGGAGGTGCTGATCATAGCTGAATTATCATATATGAATTTTGTCCAATTGTATTTTACAATCATGGGAAGTCAGTTGGGTAGCTTTTGTCATCATGAAAAAACAAAGCTTGTTATACTTGAGAGCATGAGATAATTTTCTTGTGATTTCAAGAAAACGACTTAAAAAAAAAAACAATTATCTAAACCCATGTGCTGTACAGCCTTCTGCATGAGGATGAAGTCTGAGAAGATAAAGATTTTAAAAGCCTTTAACCATTGATGAGGAAATGTACATATGCAGGCCTCTCCATCCCAGACACACACACACACACACACACACACACAAAGAGACTAACAGTTAGTAGAGTAAAGCCTAACCATCTGAATAATCTTTGAAACATACTCTATTGTATAATTAGCTGGATGTTTTCATCACAATCAAATGCACCCTCTTTAAAGTTTAACATAACTTTAATATGGGAAGTAAGGGTATATTTCTATAGATTATGATAAATATACTCATTAACTTATTTTTTTTATATTTTTTGTCAAAGTACTTGTAAAGTCTATACATTGTGCTGGAAAGCCAGTGGCAAATGGTTCAGGTTTTTAGATTTCTCGCCACTTTCTTTGTAATTTACTGTTGGGGGACATTTTTTCAAGGCTTTTTTTCCCCCATCTACAAGTCAACAATCCATAGTAAAATTTGTTGACACTTTCATCCATCTGAAGGCCTCAGTATGCTCCAAATGAAATAGCTTAGATAGGTATGTTTGTACTCACATCCCTCCCAATCCCACCATCATAAAGGGGTTTCCAGACACTTAGAAAAATACTTCATTTAAAGCACACTAGGCCTTAACATTCAGTTTTGACCTGTAACCTTGGACTTTTTTGTGTACCAACAAACTTGTTTTTACCCTTCAAGTTACGTGGGTCATGGCATCCTCAATAAATGATGGGTTGATTTCAATCAATTTGGACTGCCATTTTAAATTTTGATCCAAACTGTTCATTACATATACAAGTCCTCAGTGTACATGCTTTTGAGTGTTCCGAAACCACCGGTGCCAAAGGTGAAGAAACTCCTACAAGCTTCTGAGGTCTATAACTCAAAGTTATTTGAAAGAAAAGTTTCTGCCACTGAGTTCTGCAGATTGAGATCAGTCCAACAACTATAATTAAATAAATTTCAGTGATCACCATTGTAATTTGAGAAATACTTCTACATACTGTATAAAAAAGATGATATCATCCAAGGGTCATCAGTTTCCTATTGTTGTGACTGATAGTGACTAGTGGAATTATTTGTTAACCGCCTGATGCATGTCTGTTTAGTCCCCAGATTTTGACTTGAAAATGTATTTTGGAGTTTGGAACTGGACCTTACTGACAGTACTGCTTTCACATGTGGGATTCTTATTAATAAGTCAATTATTAATAGAGATTCAGTATGAAAGCCATTTATAATATTTTTAGTTTTAGATTTGTTTGTGCATAACAGTTTAACACATAGCCCAGGAGAGGTCTTGGATTAACCCTTTTTAAAACCATTTTTAAAGACATACTTTATAATGGGTTTATACATTGCAACAAAAAGCTTTATTAAGGTTAATAGATCATTTATTCATGCTTTGTAGATCACTAATAAGAACATTTGGATTACAAGATTGTGGGGGGAAAAAAAACAAAAAACAATTTGGTGCACAGTATCTCATCTTCCAGCATAGTATATTTTGTATTTTGAAATAGCATTTTAGCACACTTGTCACATACTATCAACAAAGCCATTAGTAAAAACTGCAGAGTATTAACTACATTTTTTCAGCAACTTGTTAAGCTTTAAAACAGCAGATTTGATTTCTTATTAGAGCATGAGGCCTCTGATCTGCAGAGATGTTTAAATGTGTATTTGCAGAAGTATAATTCCAGTTTGAGGGTCATGAGTTTCTCCTCTCCATTCAAGGGAGATAAGTCAAAGAGTCTTCTAAACTAAACAATTAAATGCATTATTTCTCACTGTTTTAAGAAAAACAACATTGCAGTATTTTCTGACTGTGTTTCCTTACTGGCAGGATGACATCATTTGTCAGTGTCTTCTGAAACAGTTTCAAATTACTGTTATGAAATAACTAAAAAAATAAATAAATAAAAAAATCATTCAATATACACACAATGACAACATTATACCTACAGCTGGCTTTGCTCTCACAGGCCATATAGGTTGGTCAATAGGAAAATCTTGTATTTAAGCATTTGAACAAAAAACTTAAACCGTCATTTTTAATTAGAGGAAAGTCTCTCACTAATGAATTCAAGAAGTAACCACAAAAGCCATTCACATCTGGAGGAGGACATACATCAGCCTGTGAGATGTTTCACAACCTGATAAAAAGTAATTTGTACAAATGGTTTATTTCTGCTTTATGATGCATTAATAAAGGCTGCATTCACCATTAACAAAGCCATTAGTAATGACTTCTAAAACTCAGCAGCACTGTCACCGTAAAGAATCATTAATGCGTTAATGATACTATAAAGCTAGCATGGGAATGCATGACCAGCATGCACAAGTCAGGGATACTAACACAGTGGATGTATTGATGATGAGCAAAGTAAGAATGAAAGGTTAAATAGAAAAGGAAAAAAGGAAAAAAAGTAACAAAAAAAAAAAAAAAAAAAAAAAAAGCTTTAGAAATAGATCCCAGTAGCACCCCCAAATCTTATTAATCAGGGAAAGAATCTCCATTTAGTTTGTGTTTCCAGGTTTCCAGAGTGCTGCATGCCTGCTTACTTCAGGGTTTGATATACAGACAATATAGGACACAAATATACAGTACAAAATTTTCAGAAGATACTGTGCATTTTATGCATAGTACTTCACTGGATGCATCAAATGTTTGAGGGAACCTCAAAGAAGGGCCACATTTCATGACTACTTAACTTCTATGTTTGTCAATTAGCTTACGAACATTTACATAAATTACGAGATTTTATTTATAACATGAGCTTTAGTTGAGAACTTATCTATGAATTAAATGTTTGTCTTTTTTCCTTATACAGCAGACCCATTGCACACATGCAGAAGTCAAAGGTGATATCATTATGTGACACTGAACTGAATAATTGAAAGTTGTTTCGGTTACTTATGGCACTTTGTTTGAAAAATGTGATGATTGTATACTTTGTATACAAGTGAATAAAATAGTAACACATTGTGCTGCAAACCCTATTAATATTATAGGGTTAAGTGTTATTTTAATGTATGTTTCATGAATTACTGTACAAGCCATTAAGTTAGTGGGTAAAGCAGCATGCACTTTAGTTGTCTTTGGCAATAATAGATAAGCCTCCATCTCCTGTAAAGCAGCATCAACTTCAGTGAAAAACAAATGTTCTTGTCACACATCTTGATGTCCAGAAACAATCATAGTGTTATGTGAGATAAGCCGTTCTCTGTCGGTTTGACAATGTTTCTTCAAAGCTGAAAAATTTCACCCATGACATGTAGAGCAGTTTGTATATTACTATACAGTAAAACTGAAAATAAGACTATATTTTATTCTCAGAAAAACTATCAACTATATGATTAATACAATAAGAGGCTGAAATGGCTGTGTTCTGAAGGAGTAATGCGTGTTTGGATTAGTTAAGCCAAGAAGTAAAAGTAACTAAGTACATTTTCTTTACTAGTTTTTCAGTAGTTTACATTATGTGAGTAATCCATTTTGTGAGACCTTATACTTTTACATTTTACATTAGAAATATTGTCCTTTTTACTCCACTACATTAACCTGACAGCTGTGTTAACATGTTACTTTAAAGACTAACATTGTTACATGCAAAATATAAATAAGATTCACTGCTAGCCAGTGTGATGATAGAAATGTGTAGGCTTCAAAGAACATTTTATTTTAATATGCACTCAGTGATACAAATCTTTCTCTCTGTACATTAAATCTTTCTCTGTGCTTGATTTGTAGTGATTGCTTTTTTGTGGCTTGACTGGTAATGCTTTGGACCTCCAGAAGGAGAACATGAGAAAACCCTCCTCATTTGTTATATTTTAAGCAAAGACAAGTAATGAGTCTATGTTTTCTTTAATGTGATTTTCCTCCTTCTATAGAGATATTTCAACATTATTGGAAATAATCCTATTTGCTTTCTTGCTAAGAGTTAGTTGAGAATGGATCAGTTTCTTGTCTGTGCCTCAAACAAATGGGTCAAACTTTTAAAGAAATTGTATTTGCTTATTTGCATTCTTTTTGAGACATGAGATGTTCATATTGATATCAATCTCATGTCTGTGTGTTAATTACAGGCACTGGGGTCAGGGTGTGGTCAGTCTACCTTAGCATAAAGACTGGGAGCACAGGCAACAGCTAGCCTGGCTCTGTCACACAAACATGAGACTAATATCAATCTCAACATCTTACTCCGGGAGAGAAGGAATAATAAGAAATAATTGCAGTTTATTATCCTAAATGTTGAACTTTTCTTTTAAGTAAATGGTATGAGGTCTGAGCATGTTTAGCCTAGCATAGCATAAAGACTGGACGCAGAGGGAAACAGCTAACCTGGCTATGACCAAAAGTTAAAAAAGGTGTGTTTCTGGAAAATGTTGAATTATTCCTTCAAGGGTTTAACACCAGCAGTATGTGGACAAATGAGATATTTACAGTATTCCACATTAGTACTAATACAACAGTAATATAACAACGTGAAAACAACCATTGTACTTCTGATATTTTACTACATGTGACTTTAAATACTTTTACTTACATAAACTTCTCAATGCAGTATTATTCTATTGTGGTACTGATAGCTTTACTTTAATAAAGGATCCAAGTCATTTTCCTGTTTAAGTCATTCTGTGGTTACCTATCATAGTTTTCATTAAAGTTTCATATGAAAGGGTTTTTGTAGTACAACAATTGGATTGTTCTACACTGGAATTGGTATTCACTGAAAAAATTCTCAATAGGATGTTAGTAAATTTGAAGTCACAGAGTAAACTGCGAAATCATATCCTACACAGCATAAATCATGAAATTCTCACACACATTTATTTTTGCTAGAACTATTGTCGTATCAATGTGGAGCTAAATACATTCACAAAATTCATCAGAGTAACAAACCTTTTTTCACCAATATATTTTTTTCAGAAACATTAACTGTCACGCTTTACACTGTGTATTTACAGGACACATGAACACATAAACTGGTGAAACTAATGACACGAGAATTACTCAGACTGGGATGATGGGATCTTTTTATTTAAAGAAAAATCATCAATTATCAATATACAGAAAAAATGCATGGATTTGTTTTGCACTGATTCATGTTGGATGGGATGTGTATGGGAAGAAACAATATGTGAATGTAACGGGAACACCACAAATTATCACACATATTCGTACATCATATTAGTTAAACTATTGAATGTCACTAAATGTCAGCCTGATTGTCGGTCCACCACTTTGGTCCAGACTGATATATCTCAACAACTGCTGCATGGATTATTATGAAATTTTCCACAGGGAACCATGGGTGAACCCTGACTTTTCCTTTTGCACCGCTATCATGTTGACATTTGTGGTCTTAAGGGAAATTTCTAGCAATGGACTGCTGTGAGATTTGGTTCAGATGTTCATGGTCCCCTCAGGATGAATTGTAACAACCTCGGCTGACTTTTCATGTTGCCCCATTATTAAGTCATATTTACCTGCAAAACTAATGTCATTCCCATCAGCTGTACTTTGTGTTATGTGTTAATTAGCATAAACTAATTAATTAATTAATTAGTCAACACCCCACTGTCTCCACCCTCAACTGTGTTCACAGCCAATCACTTTGCTTCCTTCTTCACTGATAAAGTTTCGACCATTAACAACCAGTTCCTGAGCCTGACCAACTTTAGGATACCACCAGCTAACAGAGCCTCACTTTCATCATTTTCCCATGTCACAGAGGAGCAAGTCTCCAGCCTTCTGCTCTACTCTTGCCCCACCACCTGTCCACTGGATCTGATACCCTCCGACCTCCTGCAGGCCATGTCGCCCACACTTATCCCTGCTGTCACCCACATGATCAATTCCTCACTTACAACGGATGTGTTCCCCACTGCTCTTAAACAAGCATGAGTAACCCCACTGCTAAAGAAACCTACATGCGAGCCAGCTCAGGTTGAATATTACATGCCGGTTTCACTCCCCTCTTTCCTTTTCAAGACTCTTGAGTGCATGGTCTTTAATCAGGTCTCTGAATTCCTGTATGAAAACAACCTGCATGATCCCAGCCAATCCAGTTTGAAACGCAGACACTCTATGGAGACTGGGCTCTTATCTGTAGTGGAAACACTACGATCAGCTAGGGCTACTGGTCAATCCTCTGTTTTACTATTGCTTGACCTATCAGCTGCCTTTGACAAGGTCAACCACCAAATCCTCCTCTCCACACTCGCTGAGCATGGCTTCTCAGGATCTGTTCTCCGCTGGTTTGAGTTCTGCCTCTCAGGGAGATCCATTGCAGTTTGTTGGAGGGGAGAAGTGTCTAAATCCCACTGTTTGCCCACAGGGGTACCTCAAGGGTCAGTGCTTGGACCCCTTTTCTTTTCAATATACACCACCGCACTTGTTGCAATCATTCGCTCACATGGCTTCTCATACCATTCATATGCTGACAATACCAAGCTCTTCGTTTCGTTCCCGCCAGACGACCCCACTGTCTTGGCTCGGATACTGGCTAGTGCCTCGCCGATATCTCTGCATGGATGAAGGAGTGACACCTCGAGCTTAACCTGTCAAAGACTGAGCTTCTTGTCATCCCAGCTGGTCCCTCTATACAACAACAGATCAGTATCCAGCTGGACTCAGCTCTGCTCACTCCCTCAAAATCTGCTAGAAACTTGGGTTTCATGATTGATGACCAAGTTACTTTCAAAGAGCGTGTGGCCTCTGTTGCTCGGTCATGCTGATTTGCTCTGTACAACATCAAGAAGATCAGACCCTGACTGTCTGAGCATGCAACACAACTCCTAGTACAAGCGCTAGCAATATCACGCCTCGACTATTGTAATTCCTTACTGGCAGGGCTCCCAGCATGCTCGTTAAAACCTTTGCACCTGATACAGAATGCAGTGGCTCGCCTGGTATTTAACCAGCCCAAAAGAGCGCGTGTCACTCTGCTGTTCCTATCCCTCCACTGGCTCCCAGCTCCTGCCCGCATTAAGTATAAGTCCTTGATGCTTGCTTACAAAATTGCCACCATAACCGCTCCGACCTACCTGAACTCCCTTATTCAGGTTTATGCCCCCTCCCCCTGACTACGCTCTGGCCAGGAACGGCGCCTGGTGTTGACAGCTCAAAAAGGCCTCAAGTCTCTAGCTAGACTCTTTTCTTCTGTGGTTCCCCGGTGGTGGAACGAGTTACCAAACTCCATTTGTTCTGCAGACTCCCAGAGAGACCAGAAAATTGCATTAGGGCACTTACTCTTGTTGTTCTCTCCTGTCCCGTCTCCTGAACCTTGCTTGTGATGTATGAAAATCTTGTATGTACGTTGCTTTGGATAAAAGCATCTGCCAAATAACATGTTGCTATTGTAATTGTAATTAGCATATGTTAGCATGATAACATGCTAAACTAAGATGCTGAACATCAATCATCAATAATTTGATGGCCTGTTAAGGTGACTGAGACAAAACTTTACCTCGATTTATCTAACTGTAGCAACTGAGTGTGGTGTGGTCAGTACAGGTTAATTTTATGTCGCCTTATGTGCTCCATTCCAGGTTGACCAAATATCCATAGTGAAAATTCTAAATGTAGTCACGTCTCCCCTAACATGTTTAGTTACAGGCGTGGTCAGGGGTTGTGTTGTCAGATGCTTCTAAATGGTCATAAAAATATATGGACAAATATTTTAGGAATGCTGTAGCAGCATGTCATGATGTTCCTACTCAATAGAGTAAATAGTATAGAATTGAGTATATGATCTATAATAGTATGCAAATTTGACATGTTAGTAACCATAATGATCTACAATGCTGCTTGAGATGGTTGAAGTTGACAGAATTATTGATTTCACTGCAACAAGTTACACTGTGGATATACAAAAGTACAAATAAATAAATAAATGAAATGGTAGATAAAGATAAATAAATGTGTGAATAAATGAATAATTTAATAAATATACAAATAAATAAAGGTGTCAACAAAACTGGCAACTAAAGGCAAGAGCATAAAACGCTCTGGAATGATCACTTAACACACATAAGATCACATAAATAATGTAACAAAAAGTGTTCAAGAACTGGCAACGAAAGAAGAGAGCAGAAAATGCTCCAGCAGGTCGCGATCCAATTCCTCTCAACAGCAAGGCTGGGCTGGGCTGAGGGCTTAACAGGACGAGACTCCTAAGGGCAAAGAAAAACTGAGTAAGTACAAGCAGGCGGTGTCAGGAGGAGGAAGACTAGCTGAAGAGCAGACGGGTGTTCCACTTGAGACAAGCAGACGATCCGATGGACCGGTGGACTGAGCCAGGGTTAAATACACAGCTGATTGAGCATAGATGAGGTGATGACTTGCAGGTGCGAGAGGAGGGAGGGCTGGAGGAGCTGGGCAGGTAGAAGCAGCCCACAGCACAGACCTGAACAAACAGGGAAAGACAGACAAAACCACAAGGGGGCAAGGAAACACAGGAAAAACACAAGGGAAGGAAGGAGGGAACCCAGCACTGCCTAACATAATGTCTCATTTAATTTGTGATTTATTCATTTATTGTGTCAATTAAGTATTAAACTGCATTATGTACATATTCATTTATTGAAACTTTTTGTTAGATAATAATATATTTATTTAAGTATTTGAATAAATAATTATTTATGTATTTAGCTGTTTCTCTTAAAATCATCTACTGAAACACCTACCAGAGGGTAGGTGTTTCAATGGTATAATAAAATATGTACAGTATAAATAAGAGATATTTAAGTACAGTTTGATGTATTGGTAAATAATGGATACTCATTGTTCTCAAATTTCAGCTTGAATCAGTTGTTATAGTTGTCAGGATGCCATCTCTGCATGCTGGCATGGCTCTCTTCATCTCAGATAAACAGTTTAAATAAGAAGAAGAAACAATATTTCATTTTCTGTTATGACAGGTTGATCAGTATCTTGCAAATACAAAGCTAACATGTGATCCTGTTATAGTGGCCTTAAAAAAATAAGCACTGCTAGTTAATAACTGACAGCTCTAAATGAAGGGATGCCAAAATTGCTGCCATTGATTAATTTCAGGTAGGACACAATGTGAGGATGCATTTGATATTATAATGACACTTGCTGCTGCTTCTATAAAACCATACTAAAAGATAAGAGCAATACAGACCATCCCTTAAATCTGTCAAGGTCAAAGCCAACCACATCTGGGGCATGTTTAGATTAAACCTCTAATGACCTCTAGTGGTGTTTAAGGGATCTCTACAGGGCACAGCAGCTGGTTGTACACTAAATTGCACGTGTAGTTTAAACATCAGCTTTTGAGGACACAGCAACAACATTTAAGAAATCATGTAATTTTGTTCCAGACAGCACAGGTTTAAACCTGCCCTTAAACTCAAACTGCAGCGAAGAAAATGACAGAGCAACAGCCCCACTTTTACAGAATGGCAGTAGTGTTGATGACTGGATTCTTTCTGTGTGCAGTTTGCATGTTTTCCTGTGTCTGTGTGGTTTCCTCCCACATTCCAAAGACATGCAGGTAAGGTGAACTGGAGACTCTGAATAGCCTTTGACTGATATAATTACAATTCACAGAATAATGTGAAAAATGTATCTCCTTTTTATGCATGCATCTACTGTGTCATAATAAAAATAAAAACAAATGTTAAATTAGTTTATTGTCCTTCATAACGAAATGAATTGTCTTTCACTGTGTAGGAGCTATTTCATTAGTTTATTACTTTATTTGCATTTGTTTGTATTTTCCTCAGGTAGATACTAGGGGGCACTAAGCACCATACCAAGCACTTGTTGAGCGGGATTAGTGATAAAGGTAGGAGGGGTGTAAATCAGGGGATGCGCCAGGAAGGGCCTTTTTTTTTTTTTCTACCAGAGCAAGGGAGAGAGTGCATGATTTTCTGAATGTTTATTTTGAATTGGAAAAGAAATCAACTAATGGAAGTGGATCTTGCCTGGACAATTTACCTCTTTTATTGCCAGAGTACAATCCAACTAGACTGGTGCATCAGTGGTCTTTTGTTGTAAGTTTAGTTTGACAATTATTTTTAACAAACAGCCACTACACACTGTGTCATGAGAGTCCCCCTCATGTGTCATCTTTTTTTTTTTTTTTTTTTACTTCTTGTGTTTTCCCACCTTTTTTTTATTAGTTTCACCTGTCCCTTATTAGCCACCCTTCCCTAATGTATTTAAGTCTGTGTTTTCCCTCGCTCTGTGCCATGTTGTCATTGTACCTTATGTGTTAAGTGTTCCAGCCCTTTCCAGTGTTTTCAGACCATTGTTTTGTCTTTTTCTGGACCTTCCCTGTTTATGGGCTTTTGGGTTCTTGTCGGCTCTTTATCGAATTGGTTTGCTTGTTTGGACTGATTTTCTTTGGATTTGTCCTTTGCGTGCCTTACCACCCCATAAGCTTTTTTTAAATAAATCATTTGAACTGCACCAGCTCTGACCACTCTGTATTTTGGCCCTTGCCCCTGTATTCCTTGTTTTCCTGTGTGACAGTACAAATCGGCCAGAAAAGGACCCAGCAAACATTATTACTCATTTGGGGGAGGTTAAGAAGATGAGATCCACTATGTATAAAGATTACATTTCCTTTTGTCTGAGTTGTGCAATGGCTTTAAGGATAAGCTGAGGGCTATAACCTCCTTTGAACAAGCTAGCTACTCAAACCCTGGTTTTTGAAGGGCAGTTGAAGGGCATGTATTTGTTTCTTGGTGGCACCAAACTCCACAATGAACAGCTTTTCATCAAAGCTTTCCTCCAAATCTATGAAATATTTCCTCTGCAGCCTCAGTGCAGATCTCTGCAGTTGAGGTAGCGGTGAATGGGGTGATCCAAGCCACTTCTGACCATTTGGATAAGCTGTCAGTTAAGTTTGAACACAGATGCAGAAAACTTGTCTGACAGTTCACATTGTGGCTCCATAGAACCAGAAAGAGAGCAGCTTTTATCTTTTTGCTTGCTGTGTGTCTGCTTTATACAACTGACAAACTGTTGATGCCATGTTCATTGCAGCTTCCATAAAAGTGTCAAATTGACAGCGAACATGTAATCACATAATCTTTCAGAGACCAGATAAGGACAACATAGGTCAGTTTCAGTTGCTTGTACTAACTCTGTGAAATCTTGATAAATTGTGTGTGGTTATTTGTTGGATTTCTGAGTTTGTACACTGTGGAGTTGTGTGGGGCTTGTTTTCCATTTGCCCTTTTTCGACAGAGGTTGGGCTTGGTTTGGGAACTGGCTCCGACACAGCTGGTACTAATCACAATCCTGGACACGATAAAGACTGTGGACAGCAGAGGACTTGTTGCCAGATTATTTCCGACACTCAATGTAAGTCTGCCTGCACTAGTCTCCAGCGCCAGCATCCCCTCAACCTTGCCACCCAGCCTCTCTCCACCACCAGCCACTCTTTGCCATCAGTCTCAAGCCTGCAACCTCCACCACCGTACTTTCACCAGTGCCTCCACCACTACCTGCCATCCCACTCAGCAAGTACTTATTCCACCTGAACACTGAGTGCCGCTACGCACAATGGATCTGCTCTCCACCTCAGGACCCCTGCCTCACCAGCATCATAACCATTCACCTGTCCTTCTGGAATCTCTTCTGTTCACTTTTCACTCTCCAACTGAGTCTGAGTCAGCTGCAGATCGTAACAGAATAATCTGGCCAAGTACGGACTCAGCAGACCTGACCAAATTAATTTATTACAAGGGAAAGCGGGGCAGTGGGCGACAGCTCTGTGGGAGAGTAAATCATGGGTCTTAGATTCTTATAACACCTTTAGTTCAGAACTTTGCAAAGTTTTTGATCACCCCGTGCAGGGTCAGGAAGCAGCGAAGCGGCTGCTGTCTATCCACCAGGTCTCCGCGTTGGCCCCTTCATACTCTGTGGATTTTCCACTGAGCTAGCGATGAACTAGCTACTCGGGACAAGCCAGAGTCCTTTAAGGAGCTTGTTAATTGTTGAATAAGTTTACCGGCCACCCTACATTTCCACAGGAGCCAAGCGCCGCTCACAGCTTTAGTTGACTGAGGGGCTGATGATAACTTCATTGATAGGGATTTAGTAATAAAACTTAGGATTTGCGTTTAATCTTTTATAGTCCCTGAGGATGTCAGTGCTCTTGATGGCAGGTTAATAGCCACGGTTATCTATCGTACAGTTCCTGTGAACCTAGTCTTGTCTGGTAACCACCAAGAGCAAATTCAATTTTGTTTACTTCCCACTCCCACTTCCCCTGTAGTTCTTGGGCTTCCCTGGTTACATACCCACAATCCAACATTGATTGACAAACTACTAAAATAGTTAATTGGAGTCCGTTTTGCCATGCACATTGCCTTCAGTTTGCCGTTCCTGTCCCCAGTTCAGTCCCATTAGCCTCCCACAAACCACCAGATTTATTCTCAGTACCACCTGATAATCACCAGCTTTCGCAAGTCTTTAGTAAAGATTTAGCTCTTTCCTTGCCACCCCAAAGACCATATTATATGGCCATAGACTTGCTTCTGGGGGCCAAATTACCAGCCAGTTGGCACCTGAGAAGAGAGCCATGGAAAAATATCTCTCTAGCTAGCTCTAGTCACTAGCTGCTGGCCTTGTCAGACTGTCTTTTTGCCCTCTGGGAGATGTTTTTTTCTTCGTGGAAAACAAGGATAAGACTCTCCATCCATGCGTAGATTTCCATGGTCTTAATGAAATAACTATGAAGAACAAATACCCTTTGCCTCTCATAGATCCCTCTTTTGAGCCATTATGTAAAGCTACAATCTTCACCAAGTTGGACCTCTGTACTACAGATCACCTCATCTGTTTAATGGACGGGGATGAAGGGAAGACTGCCTTTAACACACCTCTAGGACACTTTAAATACCTGGTGATGCCTTTTGACTATACAAACGCCCCTGCTGTTTCCAGGCACTCATTAATGATTAACGATGTGTTACGAGACATATTAAACAGATTTGCATTTGTTTATATAGGATATTCATATATTGTCCCAGTCCTTGGAGGAGCACGCTCAACAGATTCAACAAGTTCTACAGCGTCTCCTGAAAAACAGGTTGTATGTTAAGCCCGAAAAGTGTTAGTTTCATGCCAAATCTGTCAACTTTCTGGGATATGTTATTGCACAGGGGCAGCTGCAACCGGATCCTGCCAAAAAAAAGAACAGTGGTAGAGTGGCCCATTCCAAACCCAAAGTTTCACAGAAATCAGGAATGAAATAATCTAACCAGCCACAGAACAAAAATAAATTAACACAATATAACTTAACTACAACAATCTATAGCTGTCTTAAACAGCGTTTCCTCTACATTCATTTAGGAGTGGTGGGCTGCCATTCCTAAATCCTAGCCGCCGCTCCTTCAAATTTCTTTTTTTTCTTTCTTTTTTTATTGTTGCAAATACAATATAAATATGTCTCCACCTGGTGCCTGGGTGCTTGACGTGATGTCACTTTCAAGGCCACGATCTCCATGTTAATTACTCGCGAGAGCGTGGCCTTGAAAGTGACATCACATCAAGCACCCAGGCACGAGGTCAGAGAGTCAGAGGAGTGTCATCTTGGAAAATAGGGCAGCAACTTACCAGCGAAAAGGTAGACTTATTAGCTTAAGGTAACTCATAATAGATTTTACAAGTGAAATAGACGTTCACAAAATATTGATGGCCAGCTAACGTTACGTAACATATCGGTAGTTTAAGTTAATTGGGCCCGGTGCCAACTCAGTGTTGCTAACTTGAGTAAACTAATTGATAAGCTAATATCTGCACACCATGATTTAACTGCTGACTGCATTTTCAGATGAGCTTGTTCAGGTATTTCTCTAAAAAGATAAAGACAGCTGATGAAGATGACGCTAGTCAGTAGTGATGTGTCGGTCGCCAACGAAACGGCTCTTAGAGCTGCTCTTTGAAGTGAACGATTGGAGCCGGCTCTTGCCTGGGAGCCGGAGTAGGAGCCGCTTTGTTTTTTTTTTTTTTTATTTTGCTTTTTTTCTCAACTTTTTTTCCGTTCAAGCCACACGTAAATGGTCAACTACATGATGTGTGGTGGCTTCAGTGTGTACGCACTGAGCAGGAGGGGGAGGAGCAGGGGTTACAGACGATCATGGGAAGTCAGTTGGGTAGCTTTTGTGATCATGAAAAAGCAAAGCTTGTTATATTTGAGACCATGAGAAAATTTTCCTGTGATTTCAAGAAAATGACTTAAAAAAAAAATTATCTAAACCCATGTGCTGTATGGCCTTCTGCATGAGGATGATGTCTAGGAAGATAAAGATTTTAAAAGCCTTTAACCGTTGATGAAGAAATGTACACATGCAGGCCTCTCCATCCCAGACACACGCACACACACACACACACACACACACACACACACACACACACACACACTTAAAACCGAAGCGGTGACGCACGGAGCCGGCTAAAAATTGGGGATCTTCCAGTCAGTGTTGTATCTGCACTGCTGTACGGGGCGAAGCAGTCAGCGCCAGGCACAGCAGACCATAGAGCATAACAAACCGCAGTGGCTTTGGGAGAGGGTGGTCAGAGAGGTGTAGGAAAGTGAACCGGATCCTGTTTAATGGGCCTGTGCGCCACATTACTATTACAACTACAATTTGTCATTTGGCAGACGCTTTTATCCAAAGCAACGTACATATGAGATTTTCGTACATCACAAACAAGGTTCTAGACAGGAGAGAACAACAAGAGTAAGTGCCCTAACGCGACTTTCTGGTCCAACTGGACATAGGTGCTACAAGACAGTGCTACGAAGTAATGCAAAAAGTGCAAAGAGTCAACCGAGAGTTTTTTTTTTTTTTTTTATGAAACAAGGTCTTCAGTAAAGAGCTTGGTCTTTAGTCTTTTCTAAAAATTGAGAGGCAGAACGAATGGAGTTTGGTAACTCATTCCACCACCGGGGAACCACAGAAGAAAAGAGTCTAGCTAGAGACTTGAGGCCTTTTGGAGATGGGAGCACTCTGCACCATTCCTGTGCAGAGTGTAGTGGAGCGGGAGGGAGCATAAACCTGAATGAGAGAGTTCAGGTAGGTCGGAACTGTTTTGGTGGCAATTTTGTAGGCAAGCATCAAGGACTTATACTTGATGCAGGCAGGAACTGGGAGCCAGTGGAGTAACATGCGCTCATTTGGGCTGGTTAAATACCAAGTGAGCCACTGCATTCTGTATCATGTGCAAAGGTTTTAACGAGCATGCTGGGAGCCCTGCCAGTAAGGAATTACAATAGTTGACGTGTGATAGTGCCAGCACTTGTACTAGGAGTTGTGTTGCATGTTCAGACAGGTAGGGTTTGATCTTCCTGATGTTGTACAGGGCATGACCAAGCAACAGAGGTCACATGCTCTTTGAAAGTTACTTGGTCATTAATCATGACACCCAAGTTTCTAGCAGATTTTGAGGGAGTGAGCAGAGCTGAGTCCAGCTGGATACTGATCTGTTGTTGTATAGAGGGACCAGCTGGGATGACAAGAAGCTCAGTCTTTGACAGGTTAAGCTCGAGGTGTCACTCCTTCATCCATGCAGAGATATCGGCGAGGCACTAGCCAGTATCCGAGCCAAGACAGTGGGGTCGTCTGGCGGGAACGAAACGAAGAGCTTGGTATTGTCAGCATATGAATGGTATGAGAAGCCATGTGAGCAGATGACTGCACCAAGTGTGGTGGTGTATATTGAAAAGAGAAGGGGTCCAAGGACTGACCCTTGAGGTACCCCTGTGGACAAGCAGTGGGATTTAGACACTTCTCCCCTCCAACAAACTGCAAAGGATCTCCCTGAGAGGTAGGAACCAGCGGAGAGCAGATCCTGAGAAGCCGAGCTCAGTGAGTGTGGAGAGGAGGATTTGGTGGTTAACCATGTCAAAGGCAGCCGATCGAGCAATAGTAGAACAGAGGATTGACCAGTAGCCCTAGCTGATCGTAGTGTTTCCACTACAGATAAGAGCGCAGTCTCCATAGAGTGTCTGCATTTTAAAACCAGATTGGCTGGGATCATGCAGGTTGTTATTAGAAAGGAATTCAGAGACCTGATTAAAGATTGTGCACTCAAGAGTCTTGGAAACGAAAGAGAGTAGTGAAACCAGCCTGTAATTTTCAACCTGAGCTTGGTCGAGTGTAGGTTTCTTTAGCAGTGGGGTTACTCATTCTTGTTTAAAAGTAGTGGGGAACACACCCATTGTAAGTGAGGAGTTGATTATGTGGGTGACAGCAGGGATAAGTGTGGGCAAGATGGCCTGCAGAAGGTGGGAGGGTATAGGATCCAGTGGACAGGTAGTGGGGCGAGAGTCGAGCAGAAGGTTGGAGACTTGCTCCTCTGTGACATGGGAAAATGAGGAAAGTGAGGCACTGTTAGCTGGTGGTATCCTAATGAGTTGGTCGGGCTCAGAGAACTGGTTGCTGATGGTTGAAACCTTATCAGTCAAGAAGAAAGCAAATTGATTGGGCAAGTTTGGATGAGAGTGAGCATATATTGTTTAGAGAGGCGGCTAGTGAAGAGCAGAGTGTGTCTGTTACCTCATTCACAGGGAGTATTGCCCGCTTTGTGTGTGGGAGCAGTGGAGGCCTGTTTGAGGTCAAATGAGGACAGCAGCGAAAGGAAGTCGACTGCATGGTGTTTGTTAAGATGAATATTCATGTCACCCATGACAATGGGTGGGGTGCCATCATCAGGAATGGTTGAGAGTAGCATGTCCAGTTCCCCAGTGTCCCAGGTGGGCGATATACGACCAATATATACAGCTCAGTGGGAGTCATAACCATGATTGCATGATATTCGAATGAGGAGCAGTTGCTTAGAGTAAGCTTGATGAATTTCCAGTTTTTGGAAATGAGTGCACCCATGCCACCTTCACATCCATCAGGACGAGGTGTGTGGGAGAAAGTAGAGTCAGCTGAAAGCGCAGCTGGTGTGGCTGTGTTTTCTGGACGGACTCAGGTTTTGGTCAGGGCTAGGACCTGAATTTGATGTAGCTTTACAAGTGTTTGGATAAATTCGGTTTTGTTTACAGCAGACTGGCAATGCCACAGAGCGAAGGAAAAAGCAGAGGGAATAGTTGAAGTTTTTCTGAATGAGTAATGGTTCTCAGGATTGCGTCACCTTTTATGGCCAATACATTTTTTTCGCATGCCCTGGAGGACCTGAATATATTGGTAGCACATGATGTCTATGCACAGAAAGGCAGCAGGAGTAGTGTAAGAGTAGTGGTGGTTACTTGTGTCCTTGCTCAGTGGACTCACGCAAGTAGACTCACAGGTCTTTACTCAAAAGGGTCCTCACACTTCCGCTGACGCTTCAGTGCAGCCTGTGTGTTAAATACAGGAAGTGCCACAGCTGTGCCCCCTCACAGCCTGTTGTCACGGCTGAACCCACCCTTTCAGGATTTCCCCGGCTAGCAACAGATAGAGGGTGTGACCCGCATCAGCCGACCCTACTATCGAAACTCAGAGAGTGAGAGTGAGTGGTCCATGACACAATTACAACAACAATAACAAAGTCTGCTAACAGCCTAGCTCCTAGTGTGAGCAGGAAATAGTACGGACTCAGTAGACCTGACAAAATTCTGCTAGCCCTTAGCAGTCAAGGGGCTGTGGCAGAAAGACATGAACAAATGTTAAGAAATGTGATTTGCTCTTGCTGCTCTGAGTGAGTCTGCTCTTGAGTCCAAAAAACAGCTGCAGATCGTTACATTGTGTTCCGCAAGTCACACAGAAATGCTGTTTCAAGCTTGCACATTTTTTGATAACGTCCTTCTGCAACAAATGCTGGATATTAGCATAGATCAGTGAGAGCGCTTCTGTTGCCTCAGAATAAGCTGACCACCTTGTGCCTGACAGAGTCACATGCATCTGGTTGCTCTCATTAGGTTGCAAGCTTTAAGTGACAGTGTGCCATCAAGAGGTGGATTTTGAGAAAGAATTAAAAATTGAAGTTGAAAAACTGAAGTCTCCTGCCAGCAGTTTACACTAAACCCCAACCAGATTAAGTGTATGGGCTGCACATGGTACCCACTCAGGTAGAGGATTTATCTATTTAATATGTGCCTGCAGACCTTTGTAGGTGCTAGAAATGTTAATAGCATTATCATAGCATTGTCTGGAGCAGTTTCTTATGTCAATGTCCATGTACTGCAAAATGCTCAACAGTACATTAAACATGACCTCAACTGGTGGCTTGTAATGGTCAAGAAAAGGCTCTTCAACTAAGCCCCCTGGGTATACATAACAGAGGACAAAAACAAGTTGGTGTTTCATCAGAGTCCAAGCTAATCAAAATATAGTTGGCTATTTGAACACTGCTCACAACTCCACCAGACACTTTATGTACAATTATGTGCACAAACATACTGCTCCAGAGAAATATGAAGGAGTTCCTCTAAAAAGAATTCAATATTTGTAAATATGAAAAACTGAAAATGGATGAAATAAACTTATCAGCCCAAAAGCTCCCATCTAATTCTCATTATCAGGCTGTCCAAAGATCAGGCTGTGACCCTGCAAAGATAAGATAGATAAGACTTAATTAAGCCCCCATTGAAACAGTTTTGCCATTGCTTAATTTGCAACACTTTGGTGTTTATATTGCAGGCATATCAACATCTGTCTTTTGACACGTCCCAGGGCCAGCTTTGACCCAGTAAACACGAACAGTGACATCAGTGGAATCTCCTCATTTACTAGGGTCAGCATTGTGTGGATCATCTTGTTGGTGTGAGGCAGAAGCTGCCCTCATCGTGTTGTGAACAGCATGTGATCCTGAGTCCCTAGAGTCGCATTTTTCAAAGTAACTCCTGGTTTGACATTTCTTGTTATTTTTTGACCTTTTTTGGACCTTGTTTCAGTGGATTATTTTTGCTAATGAACTTGAGAAAAGTGTGTGAGTTCTTTTTAAAGGTGACATATTATGAAGCTTTTTCAATAAGTTATATAGGTCTATGATTTCCATAAAACATGTTTCTGAAGCTGTTTGCTGGAAATAGTTTTCAGGAAAAGATTCTTGCCCTCCTCTATTTCCCTCTGTTTCAGTCCCTTTCAGAATGTGCTGTTTCTGGTGTCTGTAGCTTTAAATGCAAATGAGCTGCTGCTGTTCCACCCATGTTACCGTGGTAACGGGGAGAGTGTAGAGTCACATAGCACTACACGTGTGAAATTAGCGGATATGGCGGCTGTAAAGGCGCACTTCAGTAGTTCAACAGGACATGTTCGAACCTGAATAAGATCCTAAAGGAGGGGAGGCTCCTTCAGAACCTCAGAGAATTCAGCAGGACGCTTCTGAAAGGTTAGTCTAAAAACATCTTTCTATTTTTTTCTCTTTAGTGCTAGTGCCGCCTGTACAGGAGGCAGCGTGAGAGGCCCGCAGTTCAGACGTCAATGCTAATTCTAGGAAGCACCAATCCTAACTTGTAGCATACCAGAATGACGGGGAGAAACTCAGCTAAAAGCCTCTAACAAACATATCTAGCACCCAAACGAAACATAATTTATACCCCAAGAAATTATATGGGCATGTGACGAAAACACGGAAATAGCATATGTCAACTTTAGTGTGTCTGCTGATTTCACCACGTCATGCAAACCACACAAGCTGCTTTGTTTACATAAAGAGGAGGGGGTTTCTAGCAATCACTGGGTTGCTGAGACATTGACCGGTCTAACTGCGCTGTTAGTTTCAGTGCTCCGTCTCATTTACACATGAATGGGCAGAGCGCACAGATGACACTGCTGAGCAGCACTACTGACCATTCACCTCAGGCTGAGAAAAAGTAGCTAGCTAGAACACACGCATTCAAATGTAAAAAAGGGGTGTTGTTATTGGTTGAAAATGCTGGTATGTAACGTTTCTTATTTCTTTAGCTTTATAAATGCATGAATTGTCTTTTTTTTATTTGATTGCATCAGTGCACATGTGGAAATTGTGCAACAATGCAGTCAGAGCCTGAGAACATATGCTGCCAGGAGGTGCCACAGGTCACAGGATCTTCACCTGCACTTACAGTATGATCACAGTGTATGATTGCAGATAACATGCCACTGCAGATACTCACTTTATGTCATGCATAATAGGTTACAAGACGGCTGCAGCAGCTGGATGAAAGGCCTCCATGCATGATCGACCATCCAGGTTTAGAACCTGTTTGCCTAAATGTGCTTACAACACTTACAGGGCTGACTACGGTCCTTTACAGCTATGGGGGACAGAGCAGTGAGTTTCATCTATAATAATCAACTTCACTGTTCATACACCATAATAAACTAAAGTCAGTCATATTTTTTCTTGAACATATAGCCAAGTTTTTCCTTAGCAAATACTGTACATTACACATTTATTCACATGAAACACTTAACAGATATACAATAAATATTTATTGACTGCAGTCAACGCTTGGTCCAGCAGGATGCGTACGTCGCCCAGATCGGCGTTACCGGGGCCCCACCCTGGAGCCAGGCCTGGGGTTGGGGCTCGCAGGCGAGCGCCTGGTGGCCGGGTCTTTGCCCATGGGACCCGGCCTGGCGCAGCCCGAACGAGCGATGCGGGCCCGCCTTCCCGTAGGCCCACCACCCGCAGGAAGGTTCAGAAGGGGCCGGTGCTTTGTGGTATGGGTGGCAGTCATGGGCAGGGGCCCCGACGACCCAAACCCTGGATGACGACCCTGGCTATGGGGACATGGAATGTCACCTCGCTGGGGGGGAAAGAGCGTGAGGTTGAGCGGTACCCGCTAGAGATAGTCGGGCTCACCTCTACGCACAGTCTGGGCTCTGGAACCCAACTCCTTGAGAGAGGCTGGACTCTCTTCTACTCTGGAGTTGCACGCGGTGAGAGGCGGCAAGCTGGTGTGGGCTTGCTTATAGCCCCCCAGCTCAGCCGCCATGTGTTGGAGTTCTCCCCGGGTCACTTCCCTGCGCCTTCGGGTCGGGGATAGGTCTCTCACTGTTGTTTCGGCTTATGGGCCGAGCAGCAGTGTAGAGAGCCTTCTTGGAGTCCCTGGGAGGGGTACTGGGAAGTGCTCCAACCCGGGACTCCATTGTTCTGCTGGGGGACTTCAACGCTCATGTGGGTAGCGACAGTGATACCTGGAGGGGTGTGATTGGGAGGAACGGCCTCCCCGATCTGAACCCGAGTGGTGTTCTGTTATTGGACTTCTGTGCTAGCCACAGTTTGTCCATAACGAACACCATGTTCAAGCATAAGGGTGTCCATCAGTGCACGTGGCACCAGGACCCCTAGGCCGGAGGTCAATGATCGACTTTGTAGTCATATCATCTGACCTTCGGCGGTATGTCTTGGACACTCGGGTAAAGAGAGGGGCTGAGCTGTCAACTGATCACCACCTGGTGGTGAGTTGGATCCGCTGGCAGGGGAGGAAGCGGGACAGGCTTGGCAAACCCAAACGTACTGTGAGGGTCTGCTGGGAACGTCTGGCCGAACCCGCTGTCAGGGAGGTCTTCGACCTCGACCAGATTCCGAGGGAGGTTGGAGACATCGAGTCCGAATGGACCATGTTCTCCACCTCCATTGTTGATGCAGCTGCCCGTAGCTGTGGCCGTAAAGTCGCCGGTGCCTGTCGTGGCGGCAACCCCCGAACCCAGTGGTGGACACCGGAAGTAAGGGATGCTGTCAAGCTGAAGGAGTCCTATCTGGCCTTGTTGGCCCATGGGACTCCTGAGGCAGCTGACGGGTATTGGCAGGCCAAGCGTGCAGCAACTCGGGTGGTTGTAGAAGCAAAAACTCGGGTCTGGGAGGAGTTCGGGGAGGCCATGGAGGAGGACTACTGGTCGGCCTTGAAGAAATTCTGGCAAACCGTTTGGCGCCTCAGGAAGGGGAAGCAGTTTTCTGTCAACACTGTTTACAGTGAAGGTGGGGAGCTGTTGACCTCGACTGGGGATATTGTCGGGTGGTGGAAGGAATACTTCGAGGATCTCCTCAATGCCACTGTCATGTCTTCTGTAGAGGAAGCAGAAACTGGGGACTCGGGGGTCGATTCATCCATCACCGGGACTGAAGTCACTGAGGTAGTTTGCAAGCTCCTCGGTGGCAAAGCACCGGGGGTGGATGAGATCCACTCCGAGTACCTCAAGTCTCTGGATGTTGTAGGACTGTCTTGGTTGACACCCCTCTGCAACATTGCGTGGCAGTCGGGGACAGTGCCTCTGGACTGGCAGACTGGGGTGGTGGTCCCTCTTTTTAAAAAGGGGGACCGGAGGGTGTGTTCCAACAATCGGGGGATCACACTCCTCAGCCTCCCTGGGAAAGTCTATTCCAGGGGACTGGAGAGGAGAATCCGGCCGATAGTCAAACCCTGGATTCAGGAGGAACAATGTGGTTTTTGTCCCGGCTGTGGAACACTGGACCAGCTCTATACCCTCCACAGGGTGCTTGAGGGTTCATGGGAGTTTGCCCAACCAGTCCACATGTGTTTTGTGGACTTGGAGAAGGCATTCGACCGTGTCCCTCGCGTCATTCTGTGGGAGGTGCTCCGGGAGTATGGGGTTGGAGGCCCTCTGTTGAGGGCTGTACAGTCCCTGTACAACCAGAGCAGGAGCTTGGTCCGCATTGCTGGCAGTGAGCCAGACCTGTTCCCGGTGCACGTTGGGTCATGACCGAAAGAACGAGGTCCTGGATACAAGCGGCTGAAATGAGTTTCCTCCGCAGGGTGGCAGGGCGCTCCCTTAGAGATAGGGTGAGGAGCTCTGTCTCCTGGGAGGAGCTCAGAGTAGAGTCACTTCTCCTCCACATCGAGAGGAGTCAGCTGAGGTGGCTCGGGCATCTCTATCGGATGCCCCCTGGCATGGCCTGGGAACGCCTCGGGATCCCCCCGGAAGAGCTGGGGGAAGTGTCCAGGGAGAGGGAAGTTTGGGCGTCCCTGCTCAGGCTGCTCCCCCCACGACCCAGCCCCGGATGAAGCGGGAGAAAATGGATGGATGGATGGATGGATGGATGTACGGCACAGTAATTAATTAATTGATCTTCATATCTACTATATGGCAACATATAATATTGATTGATATCATTAAAATAAGATACGTATTTTGTGACTGCAAAGTTTCATCAGCGAGTGATGTTTTTCATTCAATTGACGTATGAAGAGGGTGCTCTTATTCTGAAGGGCTCAAAAGGGAAGTGTTACAGCTGGCGGAATAGAAGCTTTTAGAGATCTCTGATACACAACATTAACGTTGCTACATACAGGACGGTCTGACAACTGTCAGAGAAAGACAAAGATATAAGGTAAGGCGTAATACAATGACTCAGTGTCAAGTCTTTACAGAGACATCAGGTCTTGTGGTCTGATTATGATTTGACTACATTTAAGTCAATAAACTTTAACTCATGTGGAAACAGAAGCTCATTACGGAGCACCCATGACGTGCGGTCAGGGGAGGCAGGTGAGGCAGTGCCTCACCTGTTAAAATAAAATAAAAGAAAAGAAAAAACTTGCTGTGGTTTATAAATTCATAAAGAGGAAATTCAGACTTAAGCTCATGACTCTTTTATAAATTTGTTTTCTGTATGATTTCAACATTTCTTTTTTCAAAATTGCTAAATTTACGCATTTCCTATTCAGATACGTGGAAGAAGGGCGAGGTGAGGCAGCGATGACCTGTGCCTCACTTCTGATGGCGCTGTGCCACACACACTGACTGACGCATTCAGTTGGCCCATTGCTGTCTCTTTTTATATTGGCCATAATGAGAAGTGAAAATGGTACGGGTGAGGGAGGAAGTACCGTGCCACACTAATAGGTGGCAGTGCTGAACTCCATCGGCGCAATGCATGTCGCTGCGCGCTCTCCTACACAGAGGGCGATAGTGAGTGTTCAATTTTAATTAAAAAAAGATCAACCAAAAATTAAAAAAAAAAAAAAAAAAAAAAATTAAAAAAAGAAAAATTGAATTTGACCTTATATCAAATATTCTTTAGTTTTTCTTGCTATCATATTTTTGTACATTGTGGAATTGATTTAAGCAAAATTAAAAGCTTTTAAAACGCTTTCATATGTTTTTACATCCGACTCCAGAGTCAGTGCCTCACCAGTCATGAACCTTGCTGCACGTCACTTCAGAGCAACTGTAAAGGATGATGCTTTTGATTAAACAGATTAATGGTAAAAAGTAACATATCAGCACAGTATCAGCTGAGTTAATGAAGAGCTTAAAAGTCAGTGTTGATGCAGGGACCCTGTTTAAGACAGAGCAGGTTCATATTGGTGATGCTGTGCTTTTGTAGTGCAAAAATCTCATTTTAAAAGTATCTATTGCGAGCCTGTGGGTCTTCAGGGGTCTGGGTCCAAATAGCAGTTATCTGCTTTGCTCAGATGGTAAACAAACTTTATTACTACTTAGTCACAGTAACAGCAATACTGTTCTTCACCAATATATTGCCAAACAATAATATTCTACTTATTATTTATTACTTCATCATCCAATTGCCCATAGTGCTTTTAAAACTTTGAAGGTGCAATGCAAAAGATATTGCCAGAACTTTAGTTAAAAAAAAAATTGAACCACCATTATAAATACAACGCAGCAGTTCTGACAGTATGTCAGTGACATGCATGTATTGCGTTGCAGAGATATCGAATAAAATTAGAATGCTAACCAGCTGGCTGTGGCCCATCCTGTCACGTAATACCATTTTGTAGGTGATAATACATTAGTATAGTTTCACCAGAGAGATGAGTTTGAACTATACACTTATTTTCCTTATTAAACAGAAAAAAACTGCACACCTTCACTTCAGAATTCAAGTTTGTCTGCAACTAGGGTTGGCGGTAATCCGGTAATAAGGTATCCCGTGGTATCTAAGCAACGGTATCAGTTTCAATACCGTCATTAAAAAAAAAATGCTGCGCTGCGGTCTATGGGGGCCTAGCATAATTGTAGCATCGCCATAACAAAAATGAAGTCCACTCAATATTTTTGTTCAATTTTTTCTGGTTTAATTTTTACTCGAGAAAAAGGTGACTGTGTAAAAGTTCATGCTAAAAAATTAACCTGAGCAGTTTTACAGATGTTTTAACACAGGTATGTCCAGGCATTCATTTGGGTGCATCCGGGCAAAGGGGTAGACTGAGTACAGTTGAGACACTTTTTGCTTCTCCATTTTTGAAGAGATATTGCACAAAAACTATACACTAAAAATAAGTGAATTTCATATGCTGTTTCATTTGTTTGTATACTAAGTTATTGTTGATGAATATAATTTTTTATTTGCATATTTTTTCCACAATCAGGTCATAAACATGACCTGCATTTTTACCATGGTATCATCTCAACCATACCCCATATGTGTACAGTTGAGACGCTACCATGGTACAGTTGAGACACCTATTGAAATCCATTGATGATGACTGAACATCAATTGTAAATGCAATAAACTTTTTAAAAAATGACAATTTGACAGGATAATTCAATATAAATTCATTCCTCTTTGTTGAAATTAAAAACAATGGAATATTATTGTAAACAAGCAATAATACAAAACTAAACAGCAAACAACAAAGAAAAAACATAATCATTAATTCACTCCTCACAGTGATGGCATAATGCAACTTTGGTTGCCAGCTGTGCGCTCTACATGAGACCATATGCCACATCTGGAGACATCCATTGCTCTCCTGGCTTTGACCTTGAAAACCACTCCTCGCACACCAGGCATTGGGTGCCTTCTGCGCTTTTCTTCTTCTTTTTCCCTCCTTCCTTGTTTTCTGCCAGGATCTTTCTTTTCACCTTCAAGGAGGACTCTCTCTTTTCAGGGGTATCTGTGAGAATGGTGCTGATCCTTTTCATCCACTGCTGACGATTGACCTTTCTGGGGCCAGCCTTTGGGTGAGGCCTGACTTTTTCAAGAGAAAAGTCTGGAACAGGCTCCTGGTGAACAGGAAAACACACACACCATACAGAAACACACATATGAATATTTAACTTTCAGAAATGGACGAGCAATATATTGTAAGTAAAATACATTTATCTTATTTCAGTGGTCATAGTTTCCTCCTCTTGTTTGGTGGCATGGTGGTAACACTGTCGCCTCACAGCTAGAAGGTCCCGGGTTCGATTCCCACTGTGGGCGCCGGGGGCGTGTCCTCCACCATGCCTTCGGTGCCTGTCAGCTGGCAGCCCACCGCTCCTGGTCTGCTGTGGAGGAAGGACTTTCCAGGATAGGTTAAAAGCGAAGAAAAATAATTTCACTAAGCATGTGCGTGTGTGCAGTCTCCCCCCTGTAGCATATGTATGCGGTGATTAATAACGTATATCTTCTTCTTCTTCTTGTATAGACAGAGGAACATCAACTAATTATAAACAACATCAACTAATTAACTATATATAGCCTAATCATATATTGTCTCTTCAAATTATTAAATTAGTTGACTTTACTGCCACTATCTGCTTCTCTATCATATATTAGTGTGTGCGTATGTGTGTGTGTGTGT
The DNA here is from genome assembly GCA_037975065.1 of Chaetodon trifasciatus. Lineage (NCBI taxonomy): Eukaryota > Metazoa > Chordata > Actinopteri > Chaetodontiformes > Chaetodontidae > Chaetodon > Chaetodon trifasciatus. Next base: position 615,646 of record JBBMOE010000074.1, read on the forward strand.
GTGTGTATATATATATATATATATATATATATATAATGTGTGTGTTTACAGTGTTTGCAAAATACCTGTCTACAGTCTAGGCTATATCAGAGTATTCTATTACTGTTAATCCCACTATGAATATTAAATTACACCAAACTATTTGTCCTGTATCATAGCTACATGTATGACGTTTGCAGCAAAAAAAAAACCAAAAAAAAAAAACGTGTGAAAATCAGTTTAGTATTCAGAGAGTTACGATGGATTAAATGTGGGTGACCGGTCCAAGATGGCGGCCCTACAGCTCGTCAGCGCCAATAGGCAGTAGCGGTCGATGCAGCGTCTACTCTTTATATGTCTATGCTTAACATGTTTGACTTTACAACACCCGCTGATCTGAGAACCTGAAGCATTAAGGATGCATTCTTGTGATATTGACACAGACATGTCTTCCTATCAGACGACTTTGGTGCTGCGACATAGAAGGACTGCATAGCACAAAATGAGGAGTAACTGAGCTTTATTTGTGGGTTGCTATTGATAAACTCAAGGTGGAGGTTCAGCATGGAGTCAGTTAGAATCATCTGTTGATGTTTTATCTTGTTTCTTGTGATGGTGTCATTTTTATCTGTAGTGATGTGAGAGGAGTTTATGAAGAACTCTTCAACTGTCTTGCTGATACCTTGAAGAAATGTTACCTTTTTCTCAGCAGTCTGTTTCTTTTCATTCATAATTTTATGTCAAACCAAATTGGCGAATCTTATGAAGCAGTCTATATTTTTTTAGGATCCTTGCGGATAATGACAGTTGTTTGCTTGTTGATTTCGCTTGTTTGTGTGAAGTTTGTTTCTTCATTTGAAGTTCCTGGCAGAGAATGCTGAAGAAAAGAAGAGTTCACTTGATGTTGGGATTTCTAAGATGGCTTCCTGACAACATCCTCTCAGTTTCTGTCTGTGGAGAGTCTATTTGTGCTTTATTTCTATTTCCTTTTTGTTTGTCATTTGATTTATCAGTAGTTTTAGCCCCCTTTTTACGCTATTTTGCTTCCTCAATCGGTTTCTCTGTTTTGTTAGCTTCTTAATTTTCTCTTTTAAAGCCTTTATTTCCCTTGAATGTCTCTTCCTAGTTTTTCTTCTCTCCCTCTCACTTGCAAGATGTTAGCTAGCTAATTAGCATATGTAGCTGTTATCCTTTACATGTAATGACTTTCTGTAACACTTGTCAACTCCATCAGCTTAAGTGTCACCTCCGTCAGACAGAAAACCTGACGGAGTTGACGCCTGACGGAGTTGACAACATGACATGCTTTACCATTTTAACAGTGTCTTGTACACTGGAGCCATTTTGTTTTTCGCCCAGTTGTTAGCTAGCCTGCTAACCTGAACTAAAAAGATAACATTTATTTCAAAATTCTTTAATAAGAATATTATAATGGGAAGATGGAGTTGAAATGTCAAAGCTGTGACTGCTGTGATATCAACATTGTTTTATTAAAATATCAAAAAATGTAAAACTTTCCAGACCATCTGTCCTACTGTTGCACTCACCAAGAGCGGGAAATGTCAATGGGGTCCTAAAGGTTATAGCTGACCATGACTTTGCCTGAATAAATCAGGCAAAGTCATGGTCAGCAAAAAATCTGACGGAGTTGACAGAATATGAGGACACACTATTATAGACATTTTTTTAATGGATAATAGCTGAGGACAGGTCAAATTACATACACTCTCTTAGTATAGAGCCTGTATTCTAACAAAATTGTGATGAATTCCTCTTCTAATATATTAAATCCATTTCATGAGTATATTTGACTTTTACAGTGTTTTTATTATATATATATATATATATATAATCATTTTTTTCAATTTTAACATAAGGAAGACTTTTTATGTGGGACATGTTTTGTCCCTTACCTCAAGAAGTGATTTACAACCAAATATTAGGGCTCATAGTGAGAACAAGTATTGTGTCTGAAACTAAATGCTAAATTTATGTGCCCTGTTGATGCTATTCCACTTTTCCCCCCATGGTTTCTCCAGCTGTGGATTAACCCATTCATCCTCACTCATTACTCTTTCTGTAAGCCTCCTCTCCTCTTAGAGATGCATTTTAGGAGCTGAGACATCCCTCAAGATGGCGCGCCAAGATTAATTTCCGGGTCACGGGCAGGAGAATGGAGGAGAGAGCAGACGAGGAGGTACACAATAGAGAATTGAGACGAGCCCAAGGGCACGAATAAGGACCTTCACGGCTTTCCTACAGAGAAGCGTTTTACAACCATTATTCACCCAGACCTTCAAAATATAGGAACATGTTTAAATTGTTTCAATGTATCGCACGATAATTTAGTAACTGGTCTTCATATCTGCTATATGGCAACATATAATATTAACGGATATCATCAAAATAAGATACATATTTTGTGACTGCAAAGTTTTATCGGCGAGTGACGTTTTTCATTCAATTGACGTGTGAAGAGGGTGTTCTTATTCTGAAGGGATCGAAAGGGAAGTGTTGTCACGGCTGGTGGAATCGACGCTGTCGAAGATCTTTGTGACACAACGTTAACGCTGCAGCACACAGGACGGTCCGACAACTGTCAGAAAGTTGACCCAAAGACATAAGGTAAGGCGTAATACAATGACTCAGTGTCAAGTGTTTACAGACACGTCAGATCTTATGGCCTAGATGTGATTTGACCACATTTAAGTCAGTAAACCTTAATTTATGCGGAAAGAGAAGCATTCAGCTCATTACGGAGCAGCAGTTATCCAAGTAAAGGTTGTTGCTTTACGTTAGCCATCAAGACAAGGTCCAATCGCAGTTAACTAACCAAAGTAAACCGTCAGACACACAGAGGCTCTAGACACACGTTGATATTAAGCCTTGAACTCTGCCCTGACTTGATAACAGTCGAACTACAAAGGTTACTTGCAGTGAAGTGGTGTGTAGTTATTTTATTTTGCATGGAGAACTCTTCAGTGTTACACTAATGGGAGTGTTTTATAATCTCTTTCATCGTGAATCGTGAATGAAATTCAGTCCACTCTCTTAAACTTGGGCACATATAACGACAACTGTCTGCATTGCCAGATACCACACGGTGTCTGAGCTCCTGGTTTTGGTCAGTTTTATGCTGGACCACAATTCCTGTGTAGCATTTTGATGAAACAGATTAATAATAATAATAATAATAATAATAAAAACGTGTAACACGTCAGCACAGTATCAGCTGAATTAATGAAGGGCTTTGAAGTCAATGTTGATGCAGGGACCCTGTTTAAGACAGAGCAGATTCATATGTGGTGATGTTGTGCTTTTGTAGTGCAAAAATCTCATTTTATCAGTAAAAATATCTATTGCTACACAGCAAGCCTGTGGGTTTTTCAGGGGTTTGGATCCATGTAGTAATTGCCTGCTTTGCTCAGACAGTTGTCCAACTTTGGTACTACTTAGTCAGAATAACAGCAATACTGTTCTTAACCAATATATTGCCAAACAATAATATTCTACTTACTCACCGCTTCATTATCCAATTGCCCATAGTGCTTTTAAAACTTTGAAGGTGCAATGCAAAAGATATCACCAGAACTTTAGTTAAAAACTGAACCAAAAATTGAACCACCATTATAAATAGAACACAACAGTTCTGCATGTATGTCAGTGTCATGCATGTTTTGTGTTGCAGGCATATCTAATGAAATTAGCATGCTAACCAGCTGGCTGTGGCCCATCCTGTCTTGTAATACCGTTTTGTAGGTGATAATTCATTAGTATAGTTTCACCAGAGAGATGAATGATGAGTTTGACAAAGGAAATATTCTTACACTTATTTTCCTTATTAAACAGAAAAATACAACTGTACACCTTCAGAATTCATGCTGGCGAGCAATGAAGGAGAGGATGGGAGTGAGGTGTGACATGGAGTTGGGCTGTTTCCTGTTAGCTTAGTTAGCTTGCTAAAGTATCAGGTTTTCCATTAAAACAAATTTAACATTCCTGCAATATAGTGCTGGGTGGTATACCGGTTCGCACCGAATACCAGTATATATTTTTGTTATGATATGAATTTTTAATATACCGCCATACCAGTGATTCCACAACGTTTGGAACACTGCGCCACGTGACACTGTTTCAGAAGGGACCCTTTTCAATTTTGCGCTTGTAGGAGCTTGGTCTGATACCAAGCTACCCCAGAGTGACCTGGCTGACGCGCCAAACATCTTCAAATGAACAAACAGCAATCACACGGTTCCTCTGTCCTGCTTACCACCACAGCGGTCAAAAACCATATCCCCTTCTGGGGTCAAACACACCCAACAAGGTGGGGTGGCCCACCTAAATACCTGTGCTCTCGGCGACAGCACAGTGACACCCAATGGCACATAACAGGAAATACACCAGGTGACCATAATAATTTTTGACCCTGAATCTGGCTCTTACAGCCCTTTTAAACATGCATGGTGTGAGCATGGTGAGGGTAAACTGTAGTGCTCTGATGTTATGTCACGGTGAGATGGATAGGATAGACATTGAAAGTTCCAAAAGTGAAGCTGCAGAACTAGTAGAACATGATGACACAAAAGAACTTTTGCCAAAAAGAGGAGCCATGTCTGTTGTTTGGAGGTTTTTTGGTTTCAGAAAATCTCACGTCGACCAAACAACCATTTTATGCAAGTGTTGTTGGGCTGAAGTTGTCGCTGGAGGCGGCAACACAAGCAATTTCCTCCACCACCTTAGCTGCAAGCATCTCGTGGAATATCTAGAATGTCAGCAGGTAACACAGGAAAAGCAAAAGAAAAATCGAGCCAAATGTCACTTCAAGATACGTTTGACAGAAAAAGCAAATGGTGATAGAGATTACAAACTCTATCACTATCCACCTAGCCAAAGACATGGTCCCGCTTAATGCTGTAGAAAAAGAAGGCTTCAGACAGATGATCAAGATGTTGGATCCCAGGTATGAAATACTGAGCAAATGTTGAAATGTGTGATTATTGTTTCTGTTATACAGGATAATCCAGCGAGCCAAGTTGCACTTTCTTTTATATGTTCAATACTACTTTACTATTTTATTTTTTTGAATGTGTATATACACCTCAAAGCAACGCAGGTTGCCTTCATGAAGGTTCAGTTAAGTAGATAAGTAATAATAAGTAATTCTTCACCAAGTCACACTTGTTTTATATTTCCCTTTTAGATTTACTTGAATACATGTGTAATGTACCTGGGCTTGAACTTGAAGAAATAGTGTCATTAATGCAAGTTGCACACCTTTTTGTATGTATTTGTTTAAGTATTATGTATGCAAGTTGCTTTTGCATGCTGTTCAGTTTGCTTTGTTTTACTATTGATTTGTTTGAATGTGCATATACCTCAAAGCCCATATTAATACAAATTGCCTTCATGAAGGTTCAGTTGGTAAAGAATTCTTCACTAAGTCAGGCTTGTTTTATATTTTCTGTTTAGATTTACTTGAATACATGTGTAATTTACTTGGGCTTGAACTTGAAGCAAAAGTAGAATTATTGCAAGTTGCACAACTTTTTGTATTTATTTGTTAATATGTATGCAAGCTGTATTATGTAGGCAAGCTGTTCAGTTGTTAAAGAAGTCTGAACTTTGCAGTTACAGGGGAAGGGATTTATTTAATTAATGTAGTTGCCAGTTGGTTTATAATAGATGTTTGTGAAATTTGCACAATAAAATTTCTGTATTTTGATTGCAAGACAACTGCAATCAAAATACAGAAATCACTTCACTTCATTAGAATCGTGACTGGCTCCTCTTTGTAAATAGCATCATTTTCTGGGCCATGCAAACCTGTATGAATACTAGTGTGGAATTATTCTACAATATTCACTCATCATGATAGTAAAATAGACCATCCCAAGTCAATCTACTGCAGTAATTCCTCTCTCAACCAGTAGAAAATATTGTGAACACCCGATTATGCATGAAAAAATAAATATCGTCATATACCGTGAAACCAATATAATTTATATATAATTATATATAATTTTATATATAATTTAGAAAATACCGTGATAAACATTTTTGGTCATACCACCCACTGCAATAGTAGCTTAAAGTGTACATGCTGTGCTTCTGGAGGCGTTGAGCAAGGGAGGAGAGCCAAGTTTGGATGTTGTGTTGAAACTGCTTTGACAAAAGTGGTAAAGAATTTACTACATGCTTCAGTCTCAGTTTTAATATCAGTGCTCCCAGATCTCAGTGCAGCACTTGATTTCATTTTGCACAACTGTTGATCAGACTGCAAGAAGGTCACTTATGGTGTGTCGCAGGGATCTGTGCCATTATTTTTTTCTATTTGCACCACACTGCAACCAGCTACAATAGTAGAATGTTGCATACACATTGTTGCACCACAATTGAAAATGTAGCATTTAATAATATGTCAGTCACAGGGGTGTGAGTGTGCGAGTACTTTTACTTTGGATACCTGAAGTACAATTTGCTGGTAATACTGCTCTATACTTCATTCCCCTTCAGTCTGAACAGAAGAAGATGGACCATGAGGTAGCTGACCTTCCCAGTGGCCCGCTGGATATCTATAGGAAAAAAGCGTCTTTCAACTGGAAGGACATGCTTCACTTCATAGAGGACGAGAACATACAGGCATTCAAGGTAACTGTCAGCATCAAATGCTCTCTGTAGTTAGGAGTAAATCTGCAAATATTTAATAATATGAATTCCACTTAAAGTGTATTATTATTATTATTATTAATTGTTGCTATTATTATTATTACTAGTGATATTTGGGACAGTGTAGTGTATGTAGATTACGTCAAAATAAACTGTGTGTGTTCATGGTAATGAAGGAACATGTCACCCAGTTCTTACTGGTAATAGCTGTTGAGACAACAATCTCACCACAACGTCCATTTAGTAGCTGTTTTTACTCTTTAAATCTTAACACATGATCTTTATCACGATGGAGTTCTCCTAGTTGCCATGAAGTTGTGGAGCACCTACCTCAGATATTAAGTCAACATGGACAGGAAGTCCTTAAAGTATTCAAAAAAAAGTCTGAAAAGTTTGAATATCTACAGTTCCATGATAATAGGGCAACTCCATCCACTGATGAAGACCATTTGATGCCATTTCCAAGGTCAAGAATGAGTTAACAGACATTTCAGCAGCTTTCATCTCTTACTCTTTGGCTGCCAGTTCTGCTGCTTTCAGCTCTTGTGCACATGCAGCCTTATGCTAACAGAGCTTAAATAGGCCTTAAAAATGATTTTTTTTATGCTGATTTAAATACACTTCCTGGCTGACAGGAAAAGGTCAAAGCGCTCCTTGTGCTGATCATTGCGCTGCCACAAACCCAGAACCCTTTTGCGTCTTACACTTGACGTGATTTTCATGCTTCAACTGATACTTCAAGTTGAAGTGTTCCTACTTAAACTGCAACGTGCATGCAAAAAAAAAATATTTTAAGATATTCTAACCTGTTTACTGTTATATACTGTTATTAACCTGTTACTATTGACATCTGCAATTTTCCGTATGAGAACACTTAAATCTTATTTGTAATTCTAATTATTGTTATTATTTCTAAAATAAATCCATGACCTTATTTATAATGTCCTTACAAGCATCTTACTGATATAATGAAACTTTAAACAGCATCAGAAATTGATGATAATAATAATACTAAAGTAACTTTTTGCATAACATTTAGTAATAAGAAAATATTTTTGATGCCCTATGATATCTGAATGTTCCTCTATGTAACCTGTACATTTTCTCTCTTTTCTCTGTGCTGTAGCAACATGTGTTCAAGACACTGGAGAATGATCCTCTGTTCGCACGTCTTCCTGGTGAAGATGTCCCTATAGAGAAAATGAGAGAGCTGACCTTCCTCAGGTATCAATAAAATACGAGGATTCGCCTGTATCTACTGTGAACTAACCTACACATCACAATGAAATTATTTTAACACCAGTAATGTCCTCTGTACATATAGCAAATAAAGCTTGACATCAAAATCCACAGGGTGAAGCAGCTCTTCCGCTATGACTTCATCACAAAAGAGGAGGCAATGGCCAACCCCTGGAAGACTGTGATCCTCAGTGATTGTCTGGGCATGTATGACTGGGCCGTTGCAACCAAGTTCTTTCTCAACAAAGGGGTGTGTGTGCATGAGTGTGCACTCAAGTAGTGGCCTGAGTATCAAATGTGTACTATGATAAAATCTACTTAGAGACCTATTTTACTTTCCACTGGAGCTGAAATGAATTTTCCAGCCTTTGCTCAACACTGGCAGTTCTTGCTACAGTAGCATTGCTGTCTTCTTTCTTCCCCCTGTTTTGTCATTGTCTCATCCCAGTTAAAGATGCTAAAAACATCTTCTGTTTCAGATGTTTGGAGCGACCGTTGCTAACTCAGGATCAGGGAGACACAGCAAATATGTTGAAAACACTGAAGACATGACGGTCAGACTTCAACATATCTTAATGCTGTTAATAACCGCACTTTATCGTTGTATCAATGCTTTGTTCATGGCTGTCTAACAGGACAATCCAGAGTGAGCAGGGTCTACAGTGATGTTACGCCATCCTCCCCCTGTAGATTTATATGATGCAAGTGCTGAATGATACTCACAGTAGCAGTGTTCCTAACAACTAATTTCCCTGATGATTAAATGGTACTTAGACCAGTTGAATAGTCTGAAAGTAAGAAAATACACAGAAAACACAATTTAATCTCTAAGGGTAAACATCATCCCAAAAACTTTTGTGTGCAAGAGCCATTTTGAACTGTTCATCACATTCTTCAGTAACCAAACCACATTTTACATGCTGCTGAAATAAATGTGTGGTACTTTGTGCCATACATCAGGGCTTTGGTGCCTGTCCATGTGTCCTGGAAGATTTCAATGTACTACACAAATTGAGTGAAATTTGGGTCAAACATGACCCGTGTTTATGGACCATATTTTGCCATGGTTTTGTGTGTAAGTGACTAATGGGGACAACAACTTTTGAAATTGGTCCGGTATTCAGGGATAGCACTGCAGCCATTTGCGTACCGTCAATGTAGGTCGACTGAAGGTGCTTATGCTTGACAGGTTCAGATTGTTATTTTAAATGTCTGACAACTTTCTGGAAAGGATCCCTTTTTGTATAACCAGAAACAGCCACAATGCCACTCTCTCCAAAGCTGCTACACTTCTTTTTCAGAAACAGTAATTTTATCATCGTAAAACACACAATTACAATTACAGTCATTCCGCAGCTGCTTTTATCCAAAGTGACGTACATCAGGGGCAGTTTGATTTGATTTGATTTGAGTGTGAGAGAGGGTGGACAGAGTGTAGAGCCAGAATATTTTAATGCCTAACTCAGGAATTATTTAATAAATGGCCAGTGAGCACTGGACAACGGAAACCCTGCCGTGCATAATGAACACAATAACCTGTATTTTATATGTGTAGATTAATAAGATAATGATTATAATATAATTATAATCTAAGTTCAATTATAAGTTTAACCAACAAGTGTGTCTGGTGCTGATTAGCAAGGGTAGCAATGTCTGATCATCTCGTAGAGTAATTGTGCTCATTCCTAGTTCACAGTGAGCCATGAGCTAAGTGTGTCCTCAGCAGTAGATTCTGCCCTGGCAACTTGTTCAAAGCAGTTCAATTTACTGCTCCACAGATTTTGCACTAATCTACACAGAATTGTTACTCCAGGCTCCACAGGACATCACCATGAACTCAAAATTTGCAACTGCATGTATCTGTTTATAGATGTTTGGATGCTTTGCACTGACTGAACTCAGCCATGGCAGCAACACCAGAGCCATGAGGACAACAGCAACATATGACTCCTCCACCCAGGTCAATACACACAACACACAACAAACCACACAGAATATGTTTGCGTGAATGTTGAATACATTTGGCTCATGATAGCATAAAACTATCGAAGGATGTCATTTTATGTTATTGCTTTTCCTGAATTTGCCAGACTGCCAGCAAGGTCATAATACTATCGGGAACACTCAAGTAATTTTGTTATTTTTGGGCAATTTTGGCATTTTAACATTGAGTGTATATCTATAAATGCACACACATTACACATGGTACATTTTAAAGACTGATTCTGATATATTTTAGACTCAGCATTTATATCACTCTTTTAGGCTGAACAGACACACACACACACACACACACACACACACACACACACACACACACACACACACACANACACACACACACACACACACACACACACACACACACACACACACACATTCACACAAAATGAAAACCAAAAGGGATTTACTGTTTCTCCACCATAGCCAAATTGCTAGCATTGTGGACCCCGGAGAGGCTTTCAGCCTTTAGACCAGTGGATCCCAACTTTTTTGGCTCGTGACTCCATAAAACAAAGCTATTCTTCTGACTCCTCATCACAAGACTGAATTTGCCTTCTCTGATTGTTTCATTTTAACATTTTTAGAGGCCAAAATGTGTAAAATGAGCTTAACGCTTTGAGTAGAAGAAAAAAACAAAAACTTTTTTTCACTCTAAAATTGTACAAAACAAAAATAATAAACTAATCTTGCTCAACATCTTGAACAGAGTGTGTCATGTTTAAGTGTATGCCTTTTGGAGATCAGTCCATCTTCTGCTCAGTTAACTTTTCACAGTAACAGAAGTTTTGCCTAGGGGTGCCCAAAGTTTTGCATGTAACTGTACAGAAATTTTTGTCTTCTACCAGTTTTATCTAAATTACTTTTAACCAGCTAAAATTTCTGTGTAATTCACATGAAAAGCCACAGAAAACTGCTGCTTCAGACCATCACTTAGTGAGATAGAATCACAGAACATAGAATTGTTTAGTAATATGAATTACCACAAAGTTCTTGTACTCCAACCAATCTGATTGATAGGAAAGAAGCCAAAAAATCCTGCACACTCTCAATCACTTGTACTCACTTTATTGATGTTTTGGTCCTCAAACCTTTATCTTATAAAATGTGTGCTGAGTAAAAACAGTAACCTTCCACTCTGTAGGAGTTTGTGATCAACTCTCCGGACTATGAGGCTGCCAAATTCTGGGTGGGGAACCTGGGTAAGACTGCAACCCATGCTGTGGTGTTCGCTCAGCTCTACACACCTGACCAGGTGTGCCATGGCCTGCATTCCTTCGTTGTCCCGGTAAGACTCTGACCTTTGATCGCTGATCAAAGTTACAGCTGGATACATTATCAGGCGCTGTTATCTGATATAATGTCACACAGATATATGACAGAAGACACAGTATTATAATTATGTATATAATAGTGTATATATTACATATATATTGTGCTCACTGCTGAAATCCTGCATTGGAAGCCTTTTAAACAGTTTCTCAGCATGTTTAGTCTGTGTGTAAGTGATGAAAGCAGAAGTTAAAAGTCGCATTTTAGGCTTTTTTGGTTTAGTTTTAATCAAGATTTAGTCAGTGGAACCCAGTTTTAATATTAATCGACATTAATCTACATTAACGCCCTGCTTGGACTCCTTCTGAAAAAACTGACTGTGTTTCCAGAAAAAAAAAAACAGATTTGTGTACATATATTTATATTGTTATATTTTTACTTTTTTAATAGTTTCTTTTAATAGCTGTGTCATTCACCAACCTCACCAAAGCCAATTCCTCGTATGTGTAAAATTATACTTGGCAATAAAGCTTTTTCTGATTTCTGATTCTGATTTCTGATTTCTAATCTAAGTTTAATCAATTTCGTCATAAGATTGTAGTGGATACAGCTCAACATCATTGGCATACCATTGAGGAGATCATTAAGTTTGTTCATGGACCCAAGGATCTCCTTTCAACCCCCCCACAACAAAGCAATCACACTGACATTAAAAGGAGTGGAAGAATCATTCACTCCCAGGACCAGCTTTTAGCATGACATAGAGATTTATGATGGAGGCCTGGTGGAATTAACTGGGCGGGAAAGGAAACAAGGCAATCGGTCTTCAAATCTCCACAGAATGAAAATGAAACAATGCTGACTTGGTGGACAAAAACCTAAATCACAGTCACTTTGAGGACGGCACCTCTTAAAAAAATACCCCTTAATTCCCCATCATCCAACTCATCATCCCTCTGTGGTGTTGATACGGTTCGCGGGACAGGGAAAATGTTGTGTTTCTAACTACCATATCAGTTTATGTATTGACTGTGGATTAAGTCTGAAATTATGACCACACTGTTTATTTTCAGTACTATGTGTATAATTACATGGCTTGTCTTTTATATATATTTTATATTGATATCCTGTTTGTAGAGTCTTGTATGTGTCCTGCTACAACACAAACTTCCTCTCAGGGGACAATATAATAAGTTTTACTAAACTGAAACAGAGTCATGATAACTATATGAATTCTGGCACAACTGTAGTCCCACAAAAATAAGGGTTTAAAATCAACCATTTCTATCAATTATTGATAGAAATGCACTGTGTGCACTGAAGGCTTAAGTCCCATCAAGGCTGTACTGCTATTGTATGACAGGATGCTACATCACAAATAGACATCGTTTATAAGCTCAAATCAATGTCATTACAAAAGAAACTACAGACTTACAACAACCTGTTACACTTGCTCATGTGACCAAGTGAAAATGATAATAATTGTAAAATAATAAATTAAATCTTCATTACCTTTAATGATTAACATCATAGTTAATACAATAAAACTATTTTGAGGTTGAAGGTAAGTGAAAGCATGGGACAGCTTCTTTGGTGGAACATGCCTGTTTTAACGTTCGCTGTGAAGTGATACAACCCCATTTCCAAAAAAGTTGGGATGCTGTGTAAAATGTAAATAGAAATAGAATGTAATGAAACATTGAAACCCCACATTTAAGTGAAAATAGCACAAAGACAGCATATTAAATGTTGAAACCGAGAAATGAGAAATTTTTGGAAAATTATATCCTCAGTTGGAATTTGATACCAGCAACACATTTCAAAAAGTTGGGACAGTGGCAACAAAAGAAAATTTTGTGAAATGCTGAGTTCATTTAAGATGAACTGAGGAAAAGTGGAAAACTGTCCTGTGGTTTGACGAGTTGAAATTGGAAATTCTTTTTGGAAATCATTGATGGCCGCGTCCTCCGAGAGAAAGAGGAGATGGACCATCGGGCTTGTTATCAGGGCACAGTCCAAAAGCCAGCATCCATGATGGTATGAGGCTGCATTTGTGCACATGGCATGGGTGACTTGCACTTTGTGCAGGCACCATTAATGCTGAATGTGTACAGGATTTGGAGCAACATATGCTGCCAGGTAGATGACCTCTTTTTTTTTTGAGGGAAGGCCCTTCTAGTTTCAGCAAGACAATGCCAAACCACATTCTGCATGTATTACAACAGCGTGGCTCCATAGTAAAAGAGCCCAGGTGCTAAACTCGCCTGCCTACAGTCCTGACTTGTCACCCATTGAAAATGTTTGCTGCACTGTGAAACATCAAATATGACAAAGGAGACCTTGACCTGTTGAGCAGCTGAAATCATACATTAATGCGAAAACATTCCACTTTCAAAATGACAATGTTTGAAACATGACCCTGTCACAACTTTTTGTTGCTGGCATTAAATTATAAATGAGGATATATTTTTCAAAAACAATGACATTTTTCAGTTTCAACATTTGATTTGCTGTCTATTGCTATTTTCAATTAGATATAGGTTTTCAAGGTTTTGTAAATCATCACATTCTGTTTCTATTTACATTTTACCCAGTGTCCCAACTTTTTAGGAAATGGGAGTGTACAAGCACTATGCCAATTCAAATAGTGAGCCTACTACAGGCTATGTACAGTAAAGCTCTATTTCCCAATGTAATTTATTAGAAAGCTTAACGTACTGTATATATAGCATATGAAAATGTAATTTTACCTCATCTCATCTTTCAACACCAATACATTAACACAGATATCCTGAAAATGCTGCGATGTCCATATTTGATTGCAACCAGGCAATGATGTCCATGGGACAACATGCTCTTCAAACCAAATGTACCAAGTACAAACATACTTTGTAGAAATATATTTATATGGGATTTTCTGATATATGCCGCCATCCTGCTGCTACTGGAAGATGTTCCTTCTATGCACTTGCCTTAACATTGTTGCTGGTCTCTCATCTGCAGTCCCAATCAATACCAATAATTAAAAATTCCAGGCAGTCTGGCAGTGACAGACTACTACATCTCCTTCCACTGCCAATCCTTAAATTGGCACCATCCATTTGCCATACGTTCGACACAGGCAGTAGATACAGGGTTGGTTACTGGTTAATGATGCATGTTCTCACATAGATCTTTCTGCTGAAGGAAAGCGAGGAGGTCAGCAAAAGGTTTTCCTTCACAGTCAGTCATTAGTTCTATTTTGAGCCAGGGCAGGTTGAAGAGAGTTCCATGGCTCTTTGTTAAGCTGGAGAGGACGGCATTGGCAAATATTTGTCTGAAACTGTCTGAAAAAACATGACATTCTCACACAGACTTTAAATCAGTTCTGTATCTGGGCATGGATGTTGTCCACAATATCGCTGTGGAGTTCCTGGTACTTGCGCAAATGTCCCCCTGCACTTGTCCTCTCCTTGGGCTTGTTGTCTAAAATTATGCTGAAGTATCTAAAACTATATTGCCACCTTGTTGGTCCCACATGAAGAAGACTCCACAGGCAGATATTGTCAGGCCGCTACATGTGTTCAAGGGATCTGGAAAAAACAAAGCTAGACCATTGAGATGTGCAAAAAAGAGCTTCAATGCCCCTTAATTCAGTACTAAATTAAGTTGATGTGCGTAGCGATATATAAATAAATCCGAAGGAGCCCTCGTCTTAACTTCAGCTTGCACCCCCTTTAGTTCAACGGCAGTGCCATCAAAACACTGCACCACAACTTCATGCAGAATTCGAGTTTCTTTAGGAATCTAATAATTAGTGCAGCAGAGTCATCAGCCCTCTTGCCACCAGCAATATACTCAAATCTGACAAACCTCTCTTTGACACCAGTGTCAGTCACATAATAGCGCACCATTGCCAGCTGGGTTGCAGTACTCACATCTGTAATTATGTCCATCATAACTTAGATAAAAGAGATTGATCTTCATTTTTATTTCCTTACCCATCACTTCAGCTATAGTACTGATCAGGTCGTTTTATATTTTGTCTAAAGTCCTAGCAAACACTTTGATTGTTGAAAGGTGGTACTCCAAGTCTTTGTCATGTTTGGCCAGAAAGGAAAGAAGCTTGACATAGTTAGCCCTGTCCTTGCTTTCATCATGTCCCGTAAATGATAGCTCTTGTTTACCCAGACACAATTGATCAGTCTTTTTCCTTGTTGAGATGTCTCCAAACATTTTCAATAGCTACGATGATTCCAAGTGTCCTGCTGTGGTAGGTCTGAAAACCCAGTGTAGCTCCAGCTCCTTGAAGGTTAAATACAGTAATAGAGTACAGAAAGCAGTCATTTCTGTTCTCTTAAATTCGATGTGTGTGAGAGGATGAGTCAAACTCTTACAACTAGGTTATACTCACTTATGCTCTAGGTTTTATCATTGTCTGCAATCTGCAACAAATACCTGAGTAGAGCATGAAAGTTTAACAGCTTTAAGGCTTTGGCCACAGTCAACTGATTATCCACAAATACACATTTTAACAATGACTTAAAAATGTCAGCCAGTCTTAAAAATAAATTTAAAAGGAATAATAAACAGTACCCACCCCAGCAGCAGCCTGTTGACACTGCTGCCGTCTGCCAGATAATGCAGACATATCCACTGTTGCACCACCAGTCTGAAGACCTCTCAACTCATCCTCCGCACTCCACCACAAATGAATAGTTTTCTTGTGTAGCATAAAAGGACTACAACTTGCATTTCATTGTACAGCCCTGTGTCGTAAGATGATAAATACACGAACCTTGAACCTAATGTTAAACAAGATCGTTGCAACTCAGTGTTGTTTTTGTGCAGGTTAGAAGACACTGAGCACGCTGTGTCACATCCAGTGAATCTATAACAAATGTGCTGCAGGTGAGAGATCCCAAGACCCTACTGGCTCTGCCTGGTGTGCTTGTTGGAGACATGGGCAAGAAACTGGGCCAGAACGGACTGGATAATGGGTCAGTGACAGCACATTACAGAAACATTAGCATTGTTTTCTTTTCATGAAAGATTTTTTTTAGCTCTTTGGTCTGATATGAATTGCTTTTTACAGTGGCCAAAGGCTCTCAATGTGGAGAAAGCATTTTCCCCAATTTGTCAACACATGCTGTGTGCTGCATTTAGAAATATACCACTAATACAGAAAACATAAGACAATACAGAACTTGTTAAACTTGTGGCTAGAAAATGATGCAGACACAGACGTATAAATGTTAGTGTGGTGGTACAGTATGTAAACTGCATGTTGAGAGTTCTGATATACAGCATATCATGTGGAGTAGCAAAGAGAGGTAAACCGTATAGTCCCCAGCTGACATTGTGTCATTATAGATGCTGTTGAGTGCAATGCAGGATATACACTCTCTAGTTTTGAAAAATACATAAAATCATAGTCTTGAATTTTTAGAATTCTACCAATTGAGCCTGACAAAAAAATAAAATCGTAAGTCAGGGTTTACTCGCTAGCTTTCCTTGAAGTGCTATGGATGGAGTTTGCTCAGCTCTGAGTTGCTCCAATGATACATGACAGGCAGTTGAAGAAACAGTGTAACTGTTAACTATTTATAAAACTTTTAATAGAATAAAACAATACAACTGTTAGGTCTGAGGACCACTTAAGCAAATGACTCTAATGCCAAGGCACAGAGGACAAAAACACAGGTAGCCATTTAACAGTTTTTATTCAGTAACAAAGGAATGAATAACCAAAATCTCTCCACAGGGGGAAAAACCACAAAACACAAAAACCACTAACTAACTAAGAGAGTCCTGAAAACAAAAAAGCACAAAACTACAGAGGCGGGCAGGCAGGAATAATAATAAACTAACAGTCAATAAGCAGCAGCTGTGTGGCAGCGCAAACCTCACCAGGAATGGTGACACAGGGAACAGAGATCACGAGCTGAATTCAGGATACCAACACGATCTGACAACCAGAAGCAAGAAACGCAGAGCTTAAACACACCTGCCCGCCACACCTCGAAACCTGCACAAAAGAGATAATGAGAAACACAAAAATACCAAAAAAACCCAGAACCCCCACAACAACATTGAAAGATCAAACATGAAATGAGTTTGATTAGATTCCATGTCAGTTTACCTACCATGTTTATTTTCTTGTTTTTTTTGTTTTTTTTCATATATTTAAAGATCAGGATCAGGATTGTTGCAAACTAAGTTATAATTCAAAGTGCTGTGGTTTTATCCATACACCATCCACTGGTAATGTAAAACAGCAACGTACGTTCTTCACTGTCTCAGTAAAGCCACTAGATGGAACTACGTTCATAGTTTCTAGCAGAGGAATGTAAGATTCTTGAAAACATTAGAAACTGATAGTAAAACATGCAGAAGAAGCAGTTATCTCTGGTGTATCATAACTAAATAGGCTGCCCAGTGATACAAAATCAAACCATTTTCAACTTTTACTATGCCTGCTACGCCTGAAATGGATTATCAATTAACAGATGACATAAAATGAATGTTGAATTAATATTCATTTATTGTTTAAGTAATTTATCTAATTAAATGAATTCAAATACATCAATTTAATATTTGTTGGTTCACAAATCACACATATTTGCTGGTACTAATCTTCTTCAGTGAAAAAGAATGTCACTTATGTCTGCTAAAAATCATAGCGAACCTCATTATAATAAAACAGTTTGTACTGAATTCTTATACAGGTGCTTGTGTTTTGGAAACATTGAACATATTAAGGCTATGTTTACACTTAGGGAAAACGCATATGTTTTCATGCAGTTTGGCCTCTCATTTGCACACAGAGTTTTTTTCACGGAAAACGATCATTTTTAAAAACTCTGGCCAAAGTGGATATGTCTGAAAACGCCGGTTATGTGTTTGCATGTAAACAGGGTTAAACAGCATTTTAGGTTCCAAAACGTCACAACATGTGACTGAAAATACTTAACTTCATGTGTGCGACCTATGTTTACACTCGCGCCCATATGTCCATCTTCTCCCGCTTCATCCGGGGCCGGGTCGCGGGGGGAGCAGTCTGAGCAGGGACGCCCAAACTTCCCTCTCCCCGGACACTTCCCCTAGCTCTTCCAGGGGGATCCCGAGGCGTTCCTAGGCCAGCCGAGCGACATAGTCACTCCAGCGTGTCCTGGGTCTTCCTTGGGGCCTCCTCCTGGTGGGGCATGCCTGGAACACCTCCCTAGGGAGGCGTCCAGGGGGCATCCGATAGAGATGAGATGATAGAAATGCTCCTCCTTGAACCGACATCTTACGGTGGTGGAGGAGTTTGAGTACCCGAATGATCCTAGAGGCTATGTTGTCCGGGGCTTAGTGCTCCTGGTAGGGTCTCCCAAGGCCAACAGGTTCTAGGTGACAGATCAGACCAGGAGTGGTTCGAAAGCCCCTATGAAAGAAATCAAGGAAGCGTACGTCGTCCGGATTGACGTCACCGGGGCCCCACCCTGGAGCCAGGCCTGGGGTTGGGGCTCGCAGGCGAGCACCTGATGGCCGGGTCTTTGCCCACGGGACCCGGCCGGGCGCAGCCTGAAGGAGCGACGTGGGCCTGCCTTCCCGTAGGCACACCACCTGCAGGAAGGATCAGTGTTATGGGTGGCAGTCACGCCCATATGTTTGGCATAGTTATGATGCGCTCAACGGAATATTTATCCGGGTGTAAACGAGAACATTTTTGAAAATGTTGTTGTGTGCACGATGTTATTTTTGAAAACGGAGGGGCTAAAATATCCGTTTTCCAAAATACCCTGCTACATGTAAATGTAGCCTAAAACTGGCTGCTGTTCAATGAAAAAAGAGCTTCATAGAAAAGATGTTTACGTTCCTCGAAGTACTGCATCAAAAAAGCTAATATTTTTGGTATTGATAAAGAAGCTCAGACATATGTAGGTACTAGTACACAAAAACTTAAAACAATACCCAGCCCGAATACTAAATTCAATCACTTGGGGGTTTGGGGACTATTTGTCAGGCAAAAAAGCGGTTTATTCCTTGAAAATCATCCTCAGTCTTTGATTTAATAATTTATTTTGGTTGAGATATTTGCTGCTTAAAGTTTAATTTCATTTTGTTTGTGTGTTTAATAGTGTTTGTTGTAATTCTGACATTTATTCTTTCATTGCCTTTTTCCCATCAGATTTGCTTTGTTTCATAATGTGAGGATACCTCGGGAGAATCTACTGAATAAGACTGGCGATGTTACTCCTGATGGACGTTATGTTACCCCATTCAAGGTTAGTAAGATTTCCACTCTTGGCCAAAGAAAACACTCCAGAGGCATTCCAATCACCAAGTTAGACTGAAGCTGCATAACATAATACTTTAACACTGAATAAAATGATTATATGTAATGTGAAAGGGGTCGCTTGTAGTGATGAACTGCTTGTAGTGATGAACCGCTTGTAGTGATCCCCTCAGCTGTACTTGTTTTTCTGCTGAAAGCAACAGACAGTGGGTCCAGGACACTTATACATCACCGGAAAATTTCTGAAAAACACAGTAGGCTACCACCAATATGTGTTTAGCACTTTTATTACTTCTTCAGTACTGTGCAAGTGTGACGTTCAAACATCATATGCCTTTTTGCTGTGACTGTGACTGGAAACCTGGGATAAGGACAGGGACAAGATGGCAAAATCTATATAGCATGAAAAGAAGACTGAAACGCTGCATCAAATACGTGAGAATGACAAATTCATTGACTGTGTTGCAGGTCCTGTATATGGTGCTGAAAATGGAAAGATTTTTATACACAGGATCATATAAAATGTAGATCATCCTGGCACAGATTTGGCTGACATGCTACCCTGGATTTGTCCTGACAGCACGGAATCAGCTGTGTTTAGGCTCACAAATCAACCTTCCAGAATGACGGTTGTTACTGACAAAGCACCAATGCTACACCGTAAGAAGGAAGACAAGGCAGGGTTGGGCCTCACACCATCTGCCGGAAAGGCAATCCAGCAAGAAATCCAATACGAGAGCACAAATGTTTAGTCCGCCACCTGATCTGTCAGTGCAAAACAGACACAACCCACTGACTTGGAAAGACAAAAGGTGTGATATATCTAACTATGTTGAACCCAGGTGAAACTAATCAAACCACTAGCATTATGGCTGACCAAAACCTAAGAAAACCAAAAACCACTGCCAGGCCAAGGTCCAGAAGAAATATCTCTAACTCCACACCTGATAAGCCAGACACCATTCTGATTGGAGATTCTATAATTAATAAACATTCTTTACTTTTGTAAGGGATTTCTGACAATGTCAATGATTTTAACATGATTGACTTTGTGATGATAATTGGAATATATATTATGAGAAAAAAAAATCCACACAGTCAATAAAGCTGCCAGGAAATTATACTGTAAATCTCCCGTCTTAGATTATTTTAAATGCATGTTTTTTTTTTTTGTTTTTTTTTTGTTTTCATTCAAAGCTTCTGTTGAGGTTTTTGAATGAAGCTTCAGATGTCTTTTATCATATTTTATGATGTCATCTTTGAGCATAATCCTCAATTTGAGTGAAGTGATTCACCAGATTAAATGAGTAAATCTTATTTTATTAAATCCACTTTCTGTAGTGAATATAACTCGTGAGTTTTGTCAACATAAACATACATATAGGCAGCAGGATAATCCAATAAAGGCATAAAATAACAATGAATAATCGTACCCTTAGGATTATGGTAACATTATCTCACAACAGAAATGGCAATAATGCTAATACATAATATGATCTTTTAAACTTTTATTACTTAAGTAATTTACTGGTCAGAGCCAAAATAGGTTTTTGTTATCATGGATACAAAAATGTAATTTATGGTGCTGTTAGATTGCTGCTAGACCTCCGTGTTATTACAACCTGCCTGCCTGCATGCCTCTCTATGTGTGTGTCAAGCAGGAGAACAAACACTTCTTTAAAATGTCATTTTTGAAATTAAAAAACAAATATTGACCAAGAAAGAGGTAGATAGATAGATAGATAGATAGATAGATAGATAGATAGATAGATAGATAGATAGATAGATAGATATTCTTTTTCATTAAGTTGTTTTCTCATGTCTCTCCATTGTATCTTTCAGAACCCCGACAAGCGTTTCGGGGCTTCTCTGGGTGCTCTGTCAGGTGGCAGGGTGTCCATTACCAGGATTACTCTGGTCAACCTGAAGCTGGCTCTGATTACGGCCATCCGCTTCTCAGCCACCAGGCGACAGTTCGGTCCCAAAGACACAGAGGAGATTCCCGTTTTGGAGTACCAGTTACAGGTCAGAATGCAGGGAATGGATTTTAAAGCAAATATACCATATCAAACTACAGAGCCCCTTATCAGAGTTGCAGATATGAGCCACGTCACAATCTTATTTTATTTAGTTATTTTGTTGTTATTCATGTTTGTCTCTCATTTTGAGCATGGCTGTAAATGTTTTCACAAATTCATTCGATATGTTGCATGTTGTTTCAGCAATGGCGTCTGATCCCGTACCTGGCAGCAGCATATGCTCTTGAACACTTCTCCAAATCCATCTTCATGAACTTTGTTGAGTTCCAGATTGGACAGATGATGAAGGACAAGAGTGACAGACAGGTCAGTAAACATGAGGGCATGTGTCCATATCTAGAGTTATCATGCTGTATAAACTATAGTCTTATATATCTGCTGTATGCATTTTCCAGGCAGAGATGGGCAGAGAAATTCATGCCATAGGCTGTGCCAGTAAACCACTGGGCTCATGGACTGCTCAGAGGGGAATCCAGGAATGTAGGGAGGCCTGCGGTGGACATGGATACCTGGCCAGTCAGTGTCAAACATATAGATACTCATACACACACATAAGCACACACTCAGAGACCTATCTAGCTTACGTTTTGTCTCTCTTTCAGTGAACCGGCTGGGTGACCTGCGTAATGACAATGATCCAAACTGCACATATGAAGGAGACAACAATGTCTTGCTGCAACAGACCAGCAACTACCTGCTCAGCTGGCTCCATGCTAAACATCATGGTCATTTCCCTATGCACTGATTGATTATTACAAGGTTTTATTGGTGTCAGTTGCAGGTGATAACTGAGTCCTGCACATGGGTTGGGCCGATTGCTGATCATATCTCTCATTGCTGATTGAAGTGTAGTTGCTAGTGCTGAGTTTCCAGCTTGCTAGCATTATAGCAGTTAGCTTACTAACCACAGTAACTTGCCAAGTATCACTAAGTAGCCAAGCTTGTATGGTGTCTGATCCCGTATGTAACACCATTGCATCATAACCATTCACCATTTCTTTTGCGTGTGCAGTTGAACTTAGCTGTGCTACTCAAATTCACTTAAGCCCTTCAGCCTGCATTAATAATCTACAAGAAATTTCAAATATATGTTTGATATTTTTTAAATATTAAGACTGTGTGGGTTTTGTGTTCTTATTGACCATCATGTGCAAATTTGATTGAGTTTTGGTTGCTATTGTTTTCTGGTTTCAGATGGTGTGCAGATTGAGTCTCCTCTTCATACTGTGGATTTCCTAGATGATTACCGCAAGGTCCTAGGAAGCAAGTTTACAGCAACAACAGTGGACCAGTGTATGGACTCCGCAGGTATTCCAATATTTAAGCTTCTCAGATTTGGATTCATTCCATATGCTGTTTCCAAACTTTTGCATGTTAAAACTAGAATTAAGAAGGGATTATTTCCAGTACTGTAATACTGTAAAAGACATGCATGCAGTTCTTCTTTTTGCATTGTGAGAGGTATTTCACATGCTTACTGTGAATGTCTAATCTAAAGAAACAGTATCTGTAGTGATTTCCCAGTTCATTGATCTTCAGGTTCACATTGAATTTGATGAACAAAAAGCTGTTACAAAATACTCTGATATTGTGTTTAGTACTAATTGTTTCTTTATTTTCTACTCTCTAAGAATAGATTTGTTATATAGTATATATTTTACCAGTTTATTTATACTTCCCTGATACAATGTAGCTTTCTGGATATTTGTGTTGTGTGGTCATGTTGTACCTGTTAGGACTTCTGTAGAGTGAAGATGAAATCAAGTTTCTTTTCCCACCACAACCAACCTTGTGGCTCATGTAAATCCAATCTTCTACCTTTTTGCCTCTCAAAGGCAGTTTTCCATACCCAACTGACCATTGATAATAACCAAATCTTTAGTCTAGTGGAAAATATAATCAACCTCTGTTAACATTTCTCTCTTTGTGTAATCCTCCCTTAAATACAAAATGAAGAAAGAAATGCAAACTTTAAGTCCTGCCTGGTGCTCCTGTTTGATAAATAAACTACATGCATCTGGGGCAGATCAGGCCTTAGAAAATCTGTAACATTTCTGTGATACAAAATCAGTGCCAGTGGCAGCCTATAAGTGGCTGGTGTGCTTCCTGCTGGAGGAGAGCCAGAAGAGGCTGGAACAGCAGAGGGCCTCAGGAAAGGATGAGTTTGAGGCCCGGAACAACAGCCAGGTAAGACGCAAGCACACACGCACACCCTTGCATAGACACAGTGGCCTTTTGGGTCCCTTCATGAATACTCTCAGCTATGCCCACAGCTCAAGCTGAAAACTCTCTTGTAGCAAGTCATTTAAATTCTTTCAGGCGGTATAATACAATGGTAATACACTGCACTGCCACCAAGAGCCGCAAAGCAAGCAATGCCACCATCTTACCACCAAGCTGCTATGCCTGACAGTAGTACAGGCTGTCACCTATACTATTTAAGTCACGCATATTGCTGTTACCAGTAAATCGTCTGAGTATAATGAGCCTGAAAGCACAGGCAGCAGAGAAGAGAGAAAGCTAAGACAGCAGCCCGTTGATTGAGTGATACCAGTTCAACAGTTAGTCAAGGTTTTGCATTTGAAGCAGTAAGACAAAAGACAATACGTTTCTGCAAGGTTTGGGTTTGTCTAGTTGGCTATTTAGCTGTATCAGAGTCCTTTTCTGTAAAGTAAGCATGTTCATCTTTTCATAAAATCAGTATGCTTGTCAATGTCACTTTTCATGAATTGACCAATCACAAACTGGATGGGGTGGGGATATTAAAAAATTGTTGACATGCTACATTGGCAGCTAGTGTGGCAGTTTTGTCCTACTTCCAGTCTTTGTTATGTACAGTGCACCAGAGATATCACTGCGTTGGACACAGATTGATACACAGAAAGATAAAAATGACATCCTCTAATGATTAAAATAATATTATTTAATGTGAAGTCTCAGTTGATATACAATGAGTACCACCTATGACATACACATGGTTAGATTTTAATATGACAAGTGTGCCATCATGTTGTATTGCTTTGCTCTTATACCTGAGTTTATAGCAGAAGTAAAAGCTTTGTTTGTGTGTGTGCGTGTGTGTATGTGCGTGCTCGTATGTTTAGGTTTACTATTGCCGTTCCCTGGCTATGGCCTACATTGAATACAACTGCCTCCAGAGATTTCATAAGCTGACTACTGATCAGGACACACCACCTGGTCTCAGACCTGTACTAAGCAAGCTGTGTGCCCTGTATGGGCTGTGGAGCCTCAGCAGCCACATGGCCACACTGTACCAGGGTATGTACCATCATCTGTATACTGGGTGCATAAATGTAGATAACCAATTCCACTGTATTGATATTTGTAACACACTTTGTTCCTGTACAGGTAATTACTTGAGTGGACGGAAGCCTGCAGAGTTGGTCCAAACAGCCATTCTCATTCTCTGCTCCCAGGTATAGAACCATCTGTCTTTGTGTCTCTCTGTCTGTCTTGCTCTTTGTTTAATGTTACTCTTGATTTGCGCAACTCACACCAGTTATTTTCTGTTATAAGTAGATGGACTGGAAGGCATTGTAAACATGTAATTTAGTTACATTACTCTTGACAGATGTGAACCAGAATTTTCTGAATCACCACACTGTGTGAATTACAACCCTCTACTGACCCATTTAAACAGAGCTGTGGGCCTGAGTCATACCACTTGGACCCAAGTCAGGCTTGAGTCACACTCATGATTCAATAAGGTTTCATCTCAATTTATATGTGTTTATGTATTTTATATTTGCAGTGTGGATTATACAATATAACACACCATCTTCTGTATTTGTTAGTTACACTGTATTTTATAGTGTTTACTGTTATTAGCTCCTTTCCTTACTTTCTATCTTCATAAGGCTGAATGAGGAAATTATGACTCTGGTAGGTAGCTGCTCCTCCACCTGTCTTTAAGATCAACCTTATCTGCTCTGTCTCTGTGTCTCTCCTCCAGCTGAAAAATGATGCAGTAGCATTGGTGGATGTTTTTGCACCTCCTGATTTCATTCTCAACTCTGCTATTGGCAATGCTGATGGACAGGTAAAGATGTGAACACCTAAAGCCTAATTATACCTCAGTAAAGACATTTTTGTATCTCCAAATCTTTGCCAACCAGCTAAATACTCAAAGAAATCACTTTTGCTCTATGAGTAACCATTAAACAGTGGCCAATCCGTTGACATCACTCCTGCAACATATTGAATAATAACCCAGTTAGAAGGAGGTAATAGCCAAAGCTATGGCTGCCATGTGGGGGGCAGTTAATGGATTACACTATAGAATGCCAGGCAAACCTTTATTTCTTTCAGCAAGTTTTAAAGTTTAAAGTGAAGTTACATGATACAAGGTAAACAAAAATGCCAGAAGTTATTATGATGAAGGATCTACTAATGTTCATTACCAACAATCAACAAGATGAAAAATGTAGCTGACCACCTATCTATGACCATAAACCAAGATAATGGAGAGAAATCATTAATGTACATTAGCTAAGTTGGTTCTGTTATGGATATATATCAATGAGGAAATCATAGCCGAACAACAAACCAGCAACTGTAAAAAATCAGGCAGCTAAATACTTCTCATTTAGTTTAAGATGTATTTTGCTGAGCAGAATTTCCTCAGCCGTTGATAGAGACTTAATCCTTCAGTTTATGAGAAACATTCCAATTCAAAATCACCAAATGTTGAGATATGGGCTTCAGTAGACGAAAAGGGAAGGAAAGGTTGTCGTTGTGGACAAATATAAAGTTGTTAACAACAAGCTTATTATTGTGTTTTTATTACCTTAGAATGAGCTTTTTATATCGACAGAGGGAGCAGGTCCTCTTCCACAGAGTCTGCCATGTTGCACTGCCATGTTTTAACAGTAGCCCACAATGGGCAAACTAAACACTGGAGTGTCTTTTGTGTGTTTTTGTGAGTTTCATGCCCACTGTAGGTTCTCCTACATGCTTGGAAAAGGAGGGGTGAGGTGAGGGGTATTAAGTTGATTGCAGTCTGCAATGTCACTGCTAAAGGCCACTAAATCCCTTTAGTTAAACACTTTATAATAGCTGTTTGAAATTGATACATTTATGTTAGTCTAGTTATGGACACAACATACAGTGAACCCTCTGTAGATGCTTTTTTCAATTTAATTCCACATGCTTTATTAATATTAAATTTTGGAAAATTGTTGCCAAAATTTGTTGATAATGAGTATAAATTGTAAAAAAGAATTGTTTGCTTTGATGAGGTGTCAAACCACAAACCAACCAATGGTAATGGTTACAGTTACTGAGTCACTGTGACCAGTAATCATAAGCATGCAGTTGTTTTTTGCCCAACCCTAACCTTCTCAGTCACTCCTAATGCCCATGTCGTCCAGCTCATAATATAGTCTGGTTAAATCTCATAACTGGAGAAAGATTGCAGAGCTTTGGCTGCTGTCTCTCCTTCTTCCAGGAAAACCCACATAGCGCTGTGTTTGGTCATAAAGCCATAAATTGTATTTGACAATGATGATCCTCTTTGCACTGTCTGAGAACTTCCTTTTCTGTAAGAAGGCTCAACTAGTGTTTGTTTTGCCTGATAAATGACAACATCATGCAAACCCACTGGGTATTCTATTACTCTGTGTCAGCTTCAAGGTTTGTCATGTTTTTTTAGCAGCAAATTGGTTCAGATGTTTTATTGTATCTGTAAAATTTGACAAGTTTGAAAAAGTTTATATTTAAACAAGGAACCTGCTAATATACTGTCTCTCCTTTCTCCTTCATGCTCCATTTTACAAGTCATGTACAACAAGGTCTCTCTGAGTGTCTTAACTATGAAGAAGTCAGATATAAAGCGGTAAAATAAGAGCAGATGACTAATGGGCAGAACTATGAGGAATATGCATGACCAGGTAATGTAAGATTCAAGTTTCCTGTTTCTTCTGGAGGCTTTTTTAATTAGTTTATTTAAAAGGTATGAACATGTCTGAGGTGCAAACAGCTGACTTTGGTATTGTTTCTGATGTATGTCAGTTTTTCCTATATCCTGAGATCTTCAAAAACACTAACAGTTTTCATGAGAGAGGGAATTGAGTAAACGGGATTCTTATTGTTGATAATACAGTATATCATCTGCAAATAAGAAAACCTTATTCGTCTCTCTTCTACTTAATTTATCTATGGGTTGTCTTAAATTGGTATAAAAAGTGGGACTAGTGCTTTTACAAAGAATAACAAAGATGGGACCTCTCTTCCATCAACCCAAAGTTTTTAACATGTATTAAATTTAAATACTGTAAAACGTAACCTAAAAAAATTAAAAAGAAAAACGCCTCACACAACAGTTTGTGTAGATTACCAATACAAGTAGTAAAATTATTATGGGTACTTCTTGTACTACTAAGTAGCCACAGCAGTACCAGCACAGAAGTAGTTTGGGAAGGTTGGCATTGAATGCATCTGACATTTTGCTTGCAGCATTTTCAATAACTTGACATATTAATAACTGCAAATATTGTGTACATTAAGTGCATTTCTTCAGTTGATGAGTGCAACAGTTTTCTCTCTTTGTTGGTCACATAAATGACATAGGAGAAAGTATCATTCCTTCCTCAAAATGTTTCAAAGCTGTTCTTATTGAATTACCTCAACCCCATAAAAGATTATATATGCAAAGTTATAGGCTTAATTACTTACCTTATGTACTTAAGTACAACATGAAACCACCCTCCATTTGCAGGTGGGTGAATGTGCAATGTTGACATTTGTCCATGGTACATCTTGCAGGCATCACATAGGCATAGGCTACTGCATCAAACCAGTAGGAACTAAGTCAGCAGACTTTAGCAGGCATGTCAAACTCATTCCACAAAGGGCCATGTGGCTGCAGGTTTTTCCTCCAACCAATCAAGAGCACGCACGTCTGACCAATCAGCTGTCTGAAGACTGAGATCAGCTGATGAAATGAGTCAAGTCTGGTGTGCTGCTGCTTGGTTGGAAAGAAAACCTTCAGCCTCTCGGCCCCTTGTGGAATGACTTTGACATATGTACTTTACAGAGAGGTAAAAGCAATCACTGTTTTCATTTCTTCTCCAAATTGTTAGACAACTGCATTGTCATTTTGTCACCAAAAAAGCAGTGTTGACAAGTAAATGTAATGCAATAGACTGGGGTTGCTGTTTTGCTTATCGCATTCGAATATTGTCTACTTTAGAGCAGGTAAAGTCTTTTAAAATGAAATGTCAAGCAGCTTACAGTACTGTGCAAAAGTTTTAGCAGGTGTGGTAAAAATGCTGTAAACTAAGAATGCTTTCAAAAATATAAATAATAATTGTTAAATTTGTTTTATTTATCAATTTACAAAATGCAAAGTGAGTAAACAGAAGAAAAACCTAAATCAAATCAATATTTGGTGTTTCTACCCTTTGCCTTCAAACCAGCATCAAATCTTATAGGTACACTTGCACAAAGTCAGGGATGTATGATTGACCAATTATACCGAACAGGTGCTAATGATCATCAATTTCACATGTAGGTTGAAACACAGTTATTAACTGAAACAGAAACAGCTGTGTAGGAGGCTTAAAACTGGGTGAGGAATAGTCAAATTCTGATACCACGGTGAGGTTGTGGAAGTTGTCAGAGGCCATACACCATGGCAAGACTGAGCACCGCAACAGGACACAAGGTAGTTATACTGCATCAGCAAGGTCTCTCCTAAACAAAGATTTCAAAGCAAAATGGAGTTTCAAGATTTGCTGTTTAAGCTCTTTTGAAGTAGCACAAAGGAACGAGCATCGCTGAGGATCGTAGTGGTTGGCCAAGGAAACTTAGGGCAACAGATGAAAAACACATCAAGCTTATTTTCCTTTGACATTGGAAGATGTCCAGCAGTGCCATCAGCTCAGAACTGGCAGAAACCAGTGGGACCCACGTACACCCATCTACTGTTCGGAGAAGTCTGCCCAGAAGTGGTCTTCATGCAAGAGTTGCAGCCAAAAAGCCATACCTCTGACATGTAAACAAGGCCAAGCAACTCAGCTATGCACAAAAACATAGGAACTGGGGTGCAGAAAAATGGCAGCAGGTGCTCTGAACTGATGAGTCAAAATTTTAAATATTTGGCTGCAGCAGAAGGCAGTTTGTTTTCTGACAGACTGGAGAGCAGTACAGTAATGAGTGTCTATTAACACTTACATTTTTGAAACAAAGCTAATAAAAAGATTGCTGACCCTAAGGACGATGTTCAATGGCTCTCTGATGAACTCCAGAAGAAAGGCTCTCTTTTGGCCGGTTTCATGGATGTGGTTTTTGGGCAGTCAAAACTGATTGCCTCTTTTAGAGCAGTACTTGTCCATCATCCTGGGCCAATGTAGTAGTCTACGGTCGCAAGAGTCACTCGGGAGGGTCTGCCTCACCGCCTCACCTAAGACTCTCCAACTGTTGCACCCATCTAACGACCGCCTGGCCCACCCAGCTGATGCTCCTGCAGATCTGACTCATTCCAGTCTGGAACCCACGTCACAAATGGTGTCTGCCGAACACTGCATCTTTCCTACCATTGAAGAAGAAGAAGAAGAATCGGAGGGACAACCCCCTTTATTTTGTCACACACAATTACATACATGCAACACACACGCCATGCAATTTTTGGTGAAATTTGTCCTCCGCCTTTAACCCATCCTGGTCGCCTTCCTCCACAGCAGACCAGGAGCGGTGGGCTGCCATCCGACCGGCGCCCGGGGACCCAGTCTCTTTTGTCACCATTGGTCAGGTGGTGATCTTCTTGCATGTTTTTAGTGGGGGTATTTTTATGGAGGATACCCCAGGTGAGCACGGGGAGAACATGCAAACTCCACACAGAAAGGCCCCTTTTTTTCTCGAGCAGGCACTGAAGGCATGGTGGACGACACACCACCAGCGCCCACAGCGGGATTCGAACCGGGACCTTCTAGCTGTGAGGCGACAGTGTTACCACTTAGTAGCACTCCAGTGGCTCACCATTCCGCTGTGAGGCCAAATTAGTGGCCTTCATCCCTGGACAGTGACCTCCTCTTCCTGTCATAGGATCCTGAAGAAGGCTGTGCTTAGATGTTCTGGATGTCTTCCTTGCCCTTAGCCTGCAGGAAATCCTTTTGTCAAGTCTGATATTGCTGCCCTGCCACAACCCTTGCCTGCTTCTACACCCCATCCACATTCGGCAACCTCAGCAAACAGTGTGGAAACAGATCTTGCACTCTCCTGCCAAGAGTATATAAAGCCATCGTTTCTTCATCCCCTCTTCTCCCTCACCACATTAATATTAATACTTAATACTTTAGGGAATTATCAGAGAGCTGTGAAAACTGCGAAAACTGAATATTTCTCCCACCTCGTGGCCAGTAACAACCAGAGGCCTCAGGTTCTTTTTAATGTTATTGAGTCTCTTATTAATTCTTGTGACATAGCTCACATTTTACCATCAGCTTCTTTGTGTGAGAATTTTCAAAAATGTTTTATTAACAAAATTTCTGGTTTTAGTTTTTCTCACACGATGGGTTCTGTCGATCCCTCTGTTCCTCCTTTGTGCCCAGCTGTCTTCCAGCAGTTTGAGCCAGTCTCCTTCCACTGTCTTTACGAGGTGGTCAAACAGCTACGCCCTGCGAACTGCCCCCTTGACAGTGTCCCAGCACACTTATTTAAAGATGTTTTTAATACTGTGGGTTTGACCATTTTATCTCTAGTTAATACATCTCTCAGATCAGGGTGTGTTCCAGCTGCTTTTAAACATGCCACTGTGCAACCTCTTTTAAAGAGGAGAAATCTGGACACTTCTGTTCTATCCAATTTTGGGCCCATTTCTAAACTACCCTTTCTATCTAAAGTCTTAGAGAAAGTTGTTTTTAATCAACTGAAAACTTTTTTAGATGATTTTAGTATTTATGAAAAATTCCAATCTGGTTTTAAGGCACGCCACAGTACTGAAACTGCCCTTTTAAGAGTTTTTAACGATCTTCTCTTAACAGTTGAACTCTGGAAATTCTGCAGTTTTAGTGCTTTTAGATTTGTCGGGAGCTTTCGACACAGTCAACCATGCCATTCTTTTATCGAGGCTGGAACAGTGCGTGGCCATAAAGGGAACAGCCCTTAAATGGTTTGAGTCCTATCTGACTGACAGGAGCTTCTGTGTTCTCCTTGGTGAATGCTCCTCACCAGTGGCCCCTCTCTCCTGTGGGGTTCCACAGGGCTCCATATTAGGTCCAGTACTATTTGCACATGCTGTACATGCTACCCCGGGGTCAGTTTTTAAAAAATATAATATCTCGTTCCACTGCTTTGCTGATGACATTCAGATCTATCTGCCCTTAAAGGCTAATTGTGCGGACTCTCTGGAACCCTTGTTTAACTGTTTAAAAGACTTAAAATCATGGTTGGGCTTAAACTTCCTCTGTCTTAATGACGACAAAACCGAGGTTGTTGTATTTGGTTCTTCCGACAAGCTGGACTCTTGTAGTAGCCCTTTAGGGTTGGTCACTCATCCCTTTGTTAAAAACCTGGGTGTGTTCTTTGATAGTGCCTTTAATTTCAACAAGCAGATTAGCACTGTCGTGAAAAATAGTTTCTTCCAGTTAAGGATGCTCGCCAAAGTCAAGCCATATCTTCCTCGTGGTGACTTTGAGAGAGTCATTCATGTTCTGATCACGACCAGGCTGGACTACTGTAATTCTTTGTATGTTGGCCTCGTCCCTCCGCCAGCTGCAGTTGGTCCAAAATGGTGCCGCTCGGCTTTTAACTGGAACTAGAAAGCGGGAGCATATAACCCCAGTCTTGGCATCGCTACACTGGCTTCCTTTTATTTTAGAATAGTTTTTAAGGTTCTATTTCTTGTTTTTAAAGTTTTACATGGGTTGGCCCCTCATTATTTAGCAGACCTTATTCAGGTCCACAAACCTATTAAAGAACTGAAGTCGTCCAGTCAAGTGGTCCTGGAGGTCCCCAGATCCAGACTCAGGTCTAAAGGTGACCAAGCCTTTTCTGTGGCAGCCCCTAAACTCTGGAACAGCCTGCCGCTGGACATTAGGGCTGCTCGGACTACGAAATCTTTTAAGTCCCGGCTGAAGACCCATCTTTACTCAGTGGCTTTCAGTTCGGTTGGGTGTTGACATCCTGGCTGCATATATATTGTTTTTCATTGTATGTTCATGTTTGTTCTTTTTGCAGTGCTTAGAAGTCTGTAAAGCACTTTGGTCAACTTTGGTTGTTTTTAAATGTGCTATATAGATAAAATTGACCTTGACCTTTACCTTGACCTGATTCTAAAATCAGGGACACGCATTTCTTCAATGCAGCCACTCACTGCCTCGCTGGAGCCATGGTCACTGTTGGTCTGGATAAACTCCTCAGGCTGTTGCACTCACTCCCATCCTCCGCCATTTGAGTGATTGTCCATGCAGGATTTTAATCTGCTTTGGTATTGTTTGTCCCTCCTCTGTGCTGACAGAGTCCACCCAACTGCCTGGGAAGCCACATGTTAAGAAACTTTCAGCTAATTTGCAGCATGCTGTACAGTCTGCTCTGCATGATTGACTGTTTACATCCCACACTCCCTCCCCAGAACCTCCATCTCCACCTATAGTGGCACCTCAGAGGTGCGTTTGGAGAAAAAGGGATCCAGAATTTCATGAAAAGAGTACCTTTTCATCTGTTAAGCACAAGGGTGGATCCATCATGCTTTGAGATTGTGTTGCAGCCAGTGGCACAGGAAACATTTCACTGGAAGAGGGAAGAATGGATTAAATACCAGCAAATTTGTGATGCAAACATCACACCATCTGTATAAAAGTGGAAGATGTAAATAGGATGGCTTCTACAGCATCCTAAACACAACTGAAAATCCACAATGGACGACCTCATCACGCATAAGCTGAAGGTTTACACCACAGTACTGAAAGTTTCTTCGCTGGTTACAAAAAGCCTTTACAAACTGTGATACTTGCCAAAGGAGGTGTTACCAAGTACTGACCATGCAGGGTCTCCAAACTTAGTTTGGCTAGATCTGTAACTTCATGCTGTCAGGTCAGGTCATCGTTTACTTTCGTAGCTATCCACAGTAACAGAAATTTTGACCACTGGTACCGAAACTTTCACATGCCACTCTAAATACACAACATAAACAAACATATTTCATAAGGATCCCTTCTAAGGTTACTTAAGAATAGTGATCAAGATATAAATCTTGAGCCTGACATTTTACAATATAAAAATCAACTTGTCATTGCTCTCTGGCAGACAAACTATTTATTTTACTATTTATTTATTTATGATGATGGTGGTGAACTGGCAACCTGTCCACAGTGTAACCCGTCTCTGGCCTAATGTCAGCCAGGATTGGTACTTATGGATGAATGGAGGGATGGGTGGATAGAAAGCGTATATCTCCTGTGGTATACATGTGCAAGTAGTTGCTCCCATGCAGTCTGGAAGCACAATGGAGGCACAATATATACACAAATACAGAGTTCAGTCAGCTCCTGACCATGATCACGTGTCATGTCCTTCTCATCCCCTTTCCTGTAAATTTAACAACACCAAATAATCAGAAAAGACAAACAGCATGAAGTCAGAATTACTCAGCCAAGTTTCTCAGCAACACGTCCTGCTGTGAATCACTCCTGCTCAGCTGCGGTCACATACAAATACATAGTGACGTTCCAAGCCATAATGAATCACATGTGTTTGGGCTGTTTATCTGAAACCAGGAAGAGATATGACATTTGGATGGGCAGAACTGTGTTTATAGTGTGCTCAAGATGATAGCTTTGCCTCTAAATGTGGTTTGTACAGATCTATCAGTGAGTTTGAATGCAGGTTTTTGATGTCTTGTTAGACAGGAAGTGATGATAACTCAGATTATTCAGGAGGGAAATGCTTTCAAATCAAATCATGGCATGAAGAAAGTGTCCACTCACACCATAACCAAAAGGTCACAAGTTCAATCCCCTTTTCTTCTAATATTCAACAATATTAATTTGCGCTGTTGTTATGCTGGACACTGAAGCCCTAGATATCTGGTCGACCACTATAAATAGCCCATATTCATATGGTGGCCATTTCCCTCTGACACAGTGCTCAGTAGGGGACAATAACAGCTTACGTTACCATTCAGCCAACAGCTAACGTTACCATTCAGCTACTTCCTAGCTAACATTACCATTTAATAGTGTTACACGATAGGAAAAGTGTTAATTCTGAAACAGTAAAGCACATCTTGGACACATTCATTTAAGCCTGGAAATAAAATGTATTGGATGTTATCAAGCTTGCAAAGTTACATAACATATTGTAATGAAGCAGGTGTGTCTTTCCAGCCTCTTCATGCCATACAAAACACACACTGCGAAAGTGCTTGGAATATACTCAGAAATACCTCACACATATCTGAAAATCCAACCAAAAACCAGTGCAATTAAAACTGCCAACTGTAGAGGATTTACATGTACGTGGCGGTGAATAACTTATTCATGGTCTTTGGGGGGTGTTGTGCTGTGTTGTGTTGTGTGTATTTCTGACATCTGTAGCTGTGGCTCAGGTCAAGGGCTGTGTCCTGGATCTCCAACTACATCTACTGGCATCACAACAGAAAGGTTTTTTATTAGCTGGGATATTGAAAGTGGAATAGGTTACAAGAAACAGAAGATTGGATACGAATCAGGACCTTTTTCTCAACAGTGAGCACTGAAAAACACCTTCTCTGACTCATCTTTTTGTGTCTCTTTCCTGCAGCTTTACAAGAACTTGTGGTCAACAGTGATGCAGGGCAGCCAGGTGCTCGAGCGGCCATCCTGGTGGAAAGAGTTCTGCTCAGACAAGCCTGTGGTTGGATCCCTCCGTCCAAAACTCTAGACCCTAGACATGTTTTGAGTCACAACCCTGGACATGTGTTTGGAGTGTCCAAATTCTAGGTGTAAAATTTGTGTCAGTTACGGCACAAAATGAAGATAATTCTGAGTGTCTGAGTGCCAAAATCTTATATGCACCCTGTCAAGTGTTCATTATGAAGGGAATAGTAAATGAGTGGT
The DNA here is from genome assembly GCA_037975065.1 of Chaetodon trifasciatus. NCBI lineage: Eukaryota > Metazoa > Chordata > Actinopteri > Chaetodontiformes > Chaetodontidae > Chaetodon > Chaetodon trifasciatus. The sequence continues at coordinate 651,156 of JBBMOE010000074.1, forward strand.
TTTGGACAAAGTGCTGGGCTAAAGCCAAAAAGCCTAAAACCCTTCACTTCTGTTTCATGATGGTGTAGTAAAGATTTGTGGTTGTAAAAAAGGAAAGAAAAAATGTTTCCACACTATGTAACAAGTCACACATAAATGTGTTTACATACATGGCTGTAAACACACAAAAAACTGGACTTGTAACACAAATGATCCTGATTTGATTGTTTTCAATAGCATTTCTCTCTCAAATTGTCTGCAATCAGTGTTGATATATAGCAATTGGTGAAAACCTTGTTTTGACATTTTCTGCAATTACAAATATTTTCAAAAACTTTTTCACAGACTTAGATACAACCATGGGCTTAATGTGGTGACTTCTTGAAAAAGTCTTATTAACTTTTGTTTGGGCCAATGGAAATGTCTTACAATAAATACCTCAAAATTTGATGGGTATCTAAGTGTATTTTTCTAGATGTATTTTTAAGTTGATGGAAATTAATTCAATTCCAATCAATTCAATTTTATTTGTATAGCGATAATTCACAACAGACACTTTTCATATAGAACTGGTACAGACCAAACTCTTTATCTACAGAGACCCAACAAATCCCTCATGAGCAAGCACTTGGAAACAGTGGCGAGGAAAAACTTCCTTTTAACCTTCCTCTTGTGTTAGGGTCGGCACCAACCCGTTTTTAGGTTTCAAATGCATAAAATAACCACATAAATTTGTTTAATGCATCAAGACTTTTTGACTTTGTCAGGAACCTCTATTTCAACAAAATAAAACCAAAAAATGTTTTCACTAAATTATAAAGTGCTCCAATTAAAATTATGACCTTTGTGTTGTTAGGGTCGGTTTTGACCCGTTTATAAAAATAAGATCAGAAAGCAATAATTAGAGCCAAAACTGAAATCATAACCAACACACTGACAGCTTGGGTCCTCTCCCAATCATGTGAGCTTTAGGGGATTCTCATTTTGCCTTGTTTTCCAGTATACCTGCACAAAAACAAAACAAACAAAGATGGGCATGGCCAGACATGTGAGAGGTCAATTCAGTATAGAGTTGGTGAGTTGCAGAGTGCACATCTCCAATTTGCAGCATGCAAAAATGAGATGAAGTTTTTCAGTGAGCCAACCTGGACAAGCTGACTGCCACCTACACTTGCCAGTGAATGACCAGGAGATGGCCAATGGTTGTGTTTTACAACATCCTTGATTTGTCGGCATGAAATGCATTTGTGTTGTGGATGCACATCCAACAATGATGGAACTCCACCAAAAAAACAAGCAGAGAATGTTTCTTGAGGAACTAGGAAATTCCCTTGTCAAGCCACACATTGAGCCAAGGGAACAGGTGCCCCGAGACCAAGATGCTGCAGCCTTCGTCAGACAGCTGCAGAGCTCTCCTAGCATTCTGTCCACGCCATCAGGAACACAAAGAGCATCCGCTCCAGCATCCCCCTCAGCCAGCCCTGCCTCAACATCAACCAGCCCTGCCTCAACCACAACCCCACTCAGGCCACCTGATTCTAAGAGAGAGAGGTGTCAGGTCTGCCCAAGCAGTAAAGACAGAAAGACAAATATATTGTGCTTCAACTGCAAGAAATATCTCTGCAAAGTACACACTAAAAGGGTCACTTTTGCCACACATGTATCTAAACACACACATACACATGCATGTTCTTGCACACAGAGACTTTTACTTTTTGTTTTGTAACTAGTAATTGATTTCTATTGGTTTGATTTGAGTGGTTGTTGTTTGTTTGACCTTGCAAATCTATATTTTGTTATATTTATGTGTGTGTGTGTGTGTGTGTGTGTGTGTGTGTGTGTGTGTGTGTTTGTTTGTGTATATTGGTTCTGCTTTTTATTTTGTGTTAATACTAAAGTTGAAAAGAAGACTTTTTTTTTTTACTTCTTCTTGAAGTAAATGTATGGGTCGAAATTGACCCTTAACACCATAGATGTTACCATAGTTAATAATATTAAAATGAAAAAAATAATAAAACAAATTTAATTAAGAAATGTGTTCTAAATCCCCTTGGTAATAGGCAGGTAACACAACAACCTTAATTTATTTATATTGTTCTCTTGAGGTCCATTTTACCATTTTTTTAAAATTGAAATCAAGGGGTATACTGACAAAAAAAGGCCCAGAGGCCCACACCAAAAATATTAAAACCAATATTTTAATGGATAAGGAAGCCTAACAAGGTAACCAAGAGATGAGAAACAAATTGGATGATAGATAATTGTTTTTAGTTTATTTTACAGCTGATTTAAGACGCAGGTCAAAACACAAGAGATGGTAACAGAAAGCTAACACAAGAGGAAGGTTAACAGGCAGAAACCTCAGGAAGAACCAGGCTCTGGGTGAACAGCCATCTGCCTCGACCAGTTGGATGAGAGAGAGCGAGAGGCAGAGAGAGACAGACAGAAATGCAATCACAGTAACAGTGACAGTGGATGTAATAATAGTAGTAGCAGTTGCAGTGAATGTCAAGCAGGGCCATGGCAGGAGACGTAGCTGTAATCCACAATCCAGATTCAGCCACTGTCCATGGGAATCTGATGATGACAAAGCACAAAGACTCTGGGGAAGAAGCTAAGCTAGTAGCACACCATGGTAGGATATGATAGTGTGCAGATAGAGAGGGAGAGAAAATGGAGGAGCTTGGTGTATCTTTGCAGGTTCCCCGACTAATCCAGTCTAATCCTGTAGAAGCCTAACTAGGTTCTGGTCCAGGGCAAGCCTGAGCCAGCCCTAACTATAAGATTTATCAAAAAGGAAAGTTTTAAGTCTACTCTTAAATGTAGAGACAGTGTCTGCCTCCTGGACAAACATGGTTCCACAGGAGAGGAGCTTGATAGCTAAATGCTCTGGCTCCTGTTCTGCTTTTGGAGGCTTTAGGAACCATAAGTAAGCCTGCATTCTGGGAACGCAGTATTCTGGGGGTGTGGGGTGATAAGGTACTATGAGCTCTTTAAGATAAGAGGGTGCCTGACCATTTATGGCTTTGTAAGTAAGGAGGAGGATTTTAAATTCTATTCTAAATTTTTACAGGGAGCCAGTGCAGAGTGGCTAATATTGGAGAATATTGGAAGTTACGAATGCATAGACTAGTTTTTCTGCATTGTTTTGAGACAGGATGTGCCTCATTTTTGCAATGTTACATAGGTCAAAAAAGGAAAATCCTTGAAATGTGTGAGGAGTGAAAGGACATGTCCTGATCAAAGATAACTCCCACATTCTTTACAGTGGTGCTGGAGGCCAAGGCAATGCCATCCATAACTGCTATATCATCAGAAAGTGAGTTTCTGAGGTGTTTAGGTCCTAGTACAAAAACTTCAGTTTTGCATCAGAAAATTGCAGGTCATCCAGGTCTTTATGTCCTGAAGACACGCTTGTAGTCTAGTTAACTGATTGGTGTCTTTTGGCTTCATTGATAAGTATAACTGGGTATCATCTGCATAGCAATGAAAATTTATTGAGCGTTTCCTGATAATCTTCCCTAAAGGAAGAATATATAAGGTGAATAGAATTTGTCCAAGCACAGAATCCCCAGAACTCCGTAGCTGACTTCAGCAAGCACAGAGTAGTCATCATTAACATGTACAAACTGAGAGCGATCTTATGGGATGTGACATTTTAATGAATCAGAGGATTGTATTGTACTGTAAATGAAGTGAAGTATAGTATGATGCTTACAAAGGACAAAGTTTCTTGAAATAAAAATATAAATTAAATAAATTTAGTAATACAACTAATTTCGTAATTGGTTCTTTTAAGACACATGTATGATCTGTACACTGTTGTGCAGTGAAACTTATTCAAAGGACCCTAGCAGTTGTTTCAGCCCGGTAATTTTTATGTGCTCACAACTTCCATTACTGACAACTATTTCCCAATTTGTGCTAGTAGTACTGTCTTAATTGAGTAAGTACTCACTTAAAACACGATTTTTCTGCTGACTTGAACAATTACTCTTTCCATCTGTGAGGGAGAACAGAAAAGTGGTCATTTTAATGGCAGACTTGTGAACAAGAAGGCTGATTAGCCTGTGAATTTGGGTAGGTTGGTGTCCTGGCAGTGGCCACTCAAGTATTAGTGCCTTGACCTTAACGCAAGCAGCTACAGAGACCAAGTAGAACATAATTAAAAGTGTGTCATGACAAGCTAATAAGCTAAACATTACCTGCTAAACATCAGCATGTTAGCAGTGTCATTGTGAGCGTATGAGCATGGTGACATTAGCATTGCTGCGCCTAAGTACAGCTTCACAGAGCTGCTAGCATGGCTTGGTCTTGGTCTAACTAAATTACAGCTTGGCTTGTGGCAGTTGACAAAATTAAGATGTTGCTTGCAGTAAGAGAGGAGGGAAAACAGATGTAGAAAGAATGGAGAATGGGAAAGGATGATGAAGGATGGGGGAAAGTATAGGGCATGTTTACAAATGTGAAGGGGGGTCAGGGGTGAGGATAATGGCTGAGACAAAACACTAAATAAGATGATATTAATCACATTGTTGGCTGTGGCTATTGCAGCAAATCATTTATTGCTTCACAATGCAAAGTGTCTTAACATCTTGTCATCATTCTCATATTGTGGTTTATAGATTTTTTTTTGAGAGATAGCAGAAAGACAGACCTGGATTTCAAGATGACAAATCCTGGTTGATGAACTTTAAAACAATTTACTTTTTTTAATCTTTATGATTTACAACCAAATATCAGGGCTCATATGTGAGAGCAAGTGTTATGTCTTAAAGTCACTGAATCATGACAATAAAATCACTGCAGGGTGTTTTGAGTGCACAGACTGGGATGTACTCTGTGAGCCCCACGGAGATGACATCAACTCAACGACTGACTGACACCACTTCACCATTAAAATACAAAAGAAGACAGTTACCAACCAAATTAGTGGCTAATCTGGCTGGCCTCTGTGTGCTAGTCAACAGCTGAGCCAGTTGCTGATCCAGTGGGTTGCCAGGTTAGACACAGGAGTTACCCCCTTGGTCAAATGAGTAGTCAGCTTCTCATTTCCCTCTGCCTCCTTTTACGTTGTAAATCGTAAAGATAAAAAAATGTTTAAAATGTTTAAAGGTTCAACAACTAGGATTTGTCATCTTTAAATCCAGGTCTGTCTTTCTGCTAGCTCTCCAATAAATCTATAAACCACAATACCAGAATGATGAATATGTCTTAACTCACTTTGCATTGTGAAGCAATAATTGAGAAGAGTCACAGCCAATGCTGTGGTTCATATCAGTTTATTTAATGTGTAGTCTCAGCCAGAATTCTCCCGTTCCCCTTCCCCCAGCACACACACACACACACACACACACACACACACACACACACACACACACACACACACACACACACACACACACACACACACGCATGCACGCACCGTTTCAGTTATGACCATCTACTGGAATTTCAATATTGAATGATTGGTTTTGATAAAATATATCTTAGATTATCTGCATACCCAGTTGTTTTTAAAACAGACACCTAAAGCTTGGGTTACATAAAACAAAGACAAACGCAACTGGCAGTCAGTGTGAATGCTTGTTATCAGGTCATTTCAGCTGGCACTCATTCATTTCACTGACATGTTACATTTATAGGCACAGTATCCCCACATAATGCCTGTTTGAGCCTACCACAGAACGACTCAGCACAACCATGTCTGCTTTCTCCATATTGAGGTTCTTGTCAGTGTTTGAAACTGTGTTTTTAGAACCAAACGAATAATGTGGTCTCAAATTAAAGGACATATGCTCATGGAAACAGGGACACTCTTCACTGCTAGGGAAACAACAAAAATAGACTTTTAGACATGTCCATCGGTTGTTCATCCAATTTCTGCCACAAGCTAAGCAAGGTAGCCCAACTGTCCCTCTCCACAGTCAGTTCCTCCAGCTCCTCCTGGTATCATGAGGTGTCTCTCAGCCAGATGGAATATGAAGGAAGGAACCAGTGTGAAGGAACAGCAGCTCTCCTTCTGGATGTCTTACCACATCCTCCAGCTCTTTCTGGGTCCATATGGGAAAAACACCTCCAGTGTTTTCTTTGTTTAGGTCTAATCCAAGTTAGAAGCCCAGAATACCTCTATAGGGATGTGTCCTGGATGAATCTGATCAGATGCCTCAACACCTGAACTGGTGTCCTGTCACTGTGAAGCAGCACTGGAACTACTCTAAGCTGAGATCCTCACCCTGTCCCTAAGAGTAAGCCAGGCATAATGGATGGTAAATTCAGGCACTTGTACCCATGACTAATTTTGACCACGGGTGATGGTTGATTAGCTTGTGAACACCTTCACCTTCAAAAGTTAAGTTTAGTCAATAGTGCAAAATAAACTCAATTGCATTCAACAAAGCATTTGATTATATAATATATCCAGAGAGAAGGTAGATAGGTTTTTCTTTGAATGGGCAGTCTTCAAAGAAACTCATTTGACCCACTACAGGGAGGGAAAGATGGCAGAAAGCAACAGGAGAAAGAAAAGGAGATCTGGACACCTGGCTGTGAGCACTCCATAAACTTCACTGAATGATCATTGATTAGAACAGCCTCATCAAAGGCAGTTAAAGGATTCCATTATGTTATAATCAACATTTATTGCAGCTATATGTGCACTCAGTTTTTCCTGTTGCCATACATTTGGTCATAATCTCTTATTGTAAAAGGTTCAGTGCTAAGAACTACTACTGAAGGTAATATTGGCTATGACTAGACAGCAAATGCTAGACTGAACTCTGTCATCGCAATAATGCTATTTATCATAGTATAGTAATTTGTTTGAAATAAGCATACTGTACCATACTTCATCACATTTTATTATTTTCTTCCTTTATTTGTAACTTCCATACAAACAAAAACAACTGTCTTATGTGAGACAACAATTGAGTTTAAAAACAAAAGATTCAGAAACAGTAAGAAAAAGTAAAAGTAATTTCTTTGAAAATGGAGGGTGCATCATCACCATCCACTGTCACTCTCAGGCCATGTGACAATGTGTTAAGCAGTGCCACTACCAAAGACACAAGACCTTCTGAGGTAGCTGGATTGCTACATTGATCTGCCTACAGATACACTTAAGCTGTTGTCTAATATGAACCCCAGACAATGTCTGCAGATACCACAAAACCAGAATGATGAATAGATATTTACTCCCATTAAACTGTGAAGCAATAAGTGGCAAGTGCCATAGCCAACATCTGCTGACAACAGCAACTGATCAAGTGAATAACATGATTTCTTGTCATATAGCTTGTTATCTAGCTGCTATACTTCAATAATGGACACAGTTTCACTGAATTTTATGACAAGTATTTACTTTTATCTAACCAGTGCTACTTATAATCTGAATCTAAATTTCTTGTCACATCGCAAGATAAATGCTCTCGTCTGCTCAGAAGCCACTTCAATCTCTAATCACAATGTTAACTTCAGAGCTAAATTTTATAAACAGGTACACTGCATAGTTTTAACAGAGTTTGCAACCACCTAACAACTATATGGAGCTATGTGGCTTTGCCAACAGACAAAATATGGAGACAGCAACGATATGTAAGGACAGACAATGACTTCTACAGCTGTATCTGTATCTTTTTAAGTTTAAACAGTAACCACGATGACACACAAAATACTGGCTACGCCCCTGTGTGAGAGTGCCCACTGTGTTAAAAATATGCTCATGATCTGTCAAGAGCTGGGAAGGAAAGAGTGATTACAGCTAAAAACGATTACCGTCTGCTGTGACTTCACTGAACCCCAAAGAGAATTTCCTTTGTGTTTTTATCCTCTTCATCCAGTGTAGGAGAATTGTTTCCATTCAGGAATGTTTGTGACTGATCATGAGGAGAGTGCAGCCTTACTGCCATACTGCATTACTGTGCTGAACACCTCCAAAATGTTTCCCACAAAAACGTCCTCTGAGCGTTTGTGTTAGAGTACTGCTTTGTTGGCAATTTATATATAAACATTTGGTTTGGTCAATGCAATAAAAGCATGAGTCTATTCTTACTAATAGCACAAACAGTTATGAATCAGAGCAGCAGTAGTGGTGAAACTATGTAAAAAATCTGCTTGCATTTTATGCTCTTCATTCCAACAGAGTGCATCATTTAAATTTATTCAAAATGCATGTGGATCACATTTGGTTATGCAAAGACAACTTATAATATCAGAATCAAGCCAACCATAAACCAGAGATACATGACAATACTGAACATCTGGTTAGACACAGATATGATCTTAAACTTACAGCACACTGGAAGTTTGTTGTGAGGCTGAAGAATAAAATTTGACCCAAAAAACATTAAATTTGGAAATTGCCCTCAAATTATTTGGCATGTTTTACAATCAGCCCATTAAGAATCCGCCTCCTGAATTTTTTCCTCGTTGTGTGCATTGTTGAGGCTTTGCAGCTGTGGTGCAGTCTATCAGCTGCATGTAGTGGTTATTTAATAATGCTGGTTAAAGGAAAGGTTTGATACAAGGGGAAATGTTTTCTATCCTTCTTATTACACCAAGCAAAAATGTTACAGCTGTACCAATATTTGAATAGTAAGATGGATCAAATGCCTGTAATGTAATGTTATGTGACTATCACTTCTAATGACCCTGTTCCACAGAAATCCACAGAGAATTATCACCACCTCTGCAGTTCACCTCTGCGCTAGTTTTGTGGCCTCTTTCAGCACATTGTTTTAGTTTTATTTATTTTTTAATGGAGCAGTATACAGTGCTTGTGTTAGAAAACACCGTCAGAATCTCAGCAGCAAAAGGGAAGGCCCTCCAATGGTCACTGAAGTGCTAGGTGAGGAAGCCCACTATATCATGCTCTATGTGCACTTAGACAATGGTACACTTTGGAATGATGCCTTATAATGCCTCCAACACAAGTAAAGTATTGTATATTGCCCACTATGTTAAGGAGATATCAACAAATCAGTCATATACAAATACAGCATGACACAAGAGATGTCAGACACAAACAAAAATATAGCTACAAGCATTGATTCCAGGTTGAGGCCCTTCTGTGCTCAGAAGAAGGAAGCAACTCAAGAAGCCAAAATGAAAACTGTAAGTAGTAAAAAGCAGGTTTCAGTCTTCACAAAGGCTAGTAAAGTCACTTCAGCTAGTTTAAGTCTGTTTAAAGGAGTGAGACCAGTCACACACTTTCATCATCACTGAGCCTGCAGCATTTCAATTATTGCACACTGAAGGTTCCCCCATTTGTCCCCCCCATCATTGGATTTGAACAAAACTTAATGTGATGTGTGGTTAATACTTCCCCCCAGAGCATGCACACCTAAAATTGTGAAATTCTGTCTTCTCCGTTTTGTGGTATGTTTTTGGTATTAGTGGCACCCCCCATGGACTGGAGTCAAAATGCTGCAGTATGCTTCTTCCCCAACAGAGCCTTAAGATACACTATATTGCCAAAAGTATTCACTCACCTATCCAAATAATTGAAATCAGATGTTCCAATCACTTCCATGCCCACAGGTGTATAAAATCAAGTACTAAGGCATCCAAACTGTTTCTACAAACATTTGTGAAAGAATGGGTCACTCTCAGGAGCTCAGTGAATTCCAGTGTGGTACTGTGATAGGATGCCAACTGTGCAACAAGACCAGTCGTGAAATTTCCTCGCTCCAAAATATTCCACAGTCAACTGTCAGTGGTATTATAACAAAGTGGAAGCGATTGGGAATGACAGCAACTCAGCCACGAAGTGGTAGGCCACGTAAAATGACGCAGTGGGGTCAGCAGATGCAGAGTCAATTGGTACAGACCTCCAAACTTTGGAGCTGCCAGGACAACAGTATTTGTCTGACTGCATTGTGCCAAGTGTAAAGTTTGGTGGAGGGGGGATTATGGTGTGGGCTTGTTTTTCAGGAGCTGGGCTTGGCCGCTTAGTTCCAGTGAAAGGAACTCTGAATGCTTCAGGATACCAAGAGATTTTTGACAATTCCATGCTCCCAACTTTGTGGGAAGAGTTTGGGGATGGCCACTTGTTGGCCACCTGTTCCACACACTCCTAAACCCTGTGGAAAGCCTTCCCAGAAGAGTTGAAGCTGTTATAGCTGCAAAGGGTGGACCAACATCATATTAAACCCTATGGATTAAGAATGGGATGTCACTTAAGTTCATATGCGAGTCAAGGCAGGTGAGCCAATACTTTTGGCAATATAGTGTGAGTATCCAGATTTATATTTGTACCAATGCCTAATGAGCTCTGACTGTTTTCTGGCTAAGCCCCACTTACTAAGTTTTTTGCTCAATGGCAGCCATGATTTTTGACGGACCTTGCTTATTTATAATAGAAATGTGTATCTTTTTACACACCAATTTGGTGTTTATATCATCAAAATCTGACAAATACTATTCATTTTTTCAAAAAAAAAAAAAAAAATCTAAAAGGTGAACTTTTATGGTCCAAGAGGCTTGTTTGTAGAGCACATTGAGCTGGACTGGTGTGTTCAATTTCAAGTCAATCTAACGACAGAACATTCCAAATGGAAGAAATTTTGGAGGAGCATTGTGAATTTTGGAGGAGCAAACAGTTGCTGAACAGCAGTTAAGTAAAAGTTTGGAAATTTTATAAAAACAAGAGGTACACCTACCAGAATGGATTAATTACATCATGGATCAAATGTCTGTTGAGGGATTTTATATCATTCTGCCCTTCAATGCCAGCCTCAGTGTATTTAAAGATACAGTCTGCATCTCCATTTTAAATGGAGGAAAAAACCCAGAAAACATGGTCCACCATCAAAGCTTTAGAAGAAGAAGAAGAAGAAACTGTACTTTATTTATCACACACATTACATGCCCACACTATATGCACACACTCACATGCTTTGTGAAATTAATTCTCCGCATTTGACCCATCTTCCTCCACGGCAGACCAGGAGCGGGAACCCATCCTTTCCGTCACTATTGGTCAGGTGGTGATCTTTTTGCATGTTTTTTTAGTGGGGATTATTAAGGAAGAAACCCCGGGTGAACACGGGGAGAACATGCAAACTCCACACAGAAAGGCCCCTTTATCCTCGAGCAGCAGGCACTGAAGGCATGGTGGAGGACACGCCACCAGCGCCCACAACGGGATTCGAACCAGGAACCTTCTTGCTGTGAGGCGACAGTGTTACCACTTGTCCCACCATGCCACCCCAAACTTTAGAGGAGGTTATTAACAGCAACCTGAATCAGCACAGGGCAGAGCTGGACACCTTTCTTGGAAAAACTGGATCAAATATTTATTTACAGTCGAGTGCCATTCAAAAGAGATTTGAATTTCAGGCAGGCATTTCAGGTAAATATCATCTATGTTTTTCTGTCAACGGCTTTGATGTTGTGCATGAAACCGGAAGAGTGATCAAGCTTAAGGAAAGGATTGTTCCCTATCTGGCAGATATGAAGTGGGAATTGATCACCTCTACTGCTATAGCTACATAGCTGCTAGGTGCTGCTTACGCTCCTCACTTGAGAATATAGAAGTGACTGACAGTGATGACATCATGCACTATTTTAACCCAGCTTACTATCTACCTATTATTGATATTGATCTAGTACATATTTAACCATCCCGGGAGAGGGATCTCTCAACAATGCATTTTTTCAAGAAACCAGGTTGGTTTTATGTTGTGATCAAGAACAAGAAGTATACAGGAAGAATGTGAGGGTTAGAAATAAGGTCAACCAAGAGGCCACACACTACCCAGACACCCCAGCGACTGAATCCCCAGATGTGAGTTTATGTCAAACAAGTATGGCAAAGCTCCCATAGCCAAGAGATCCAGCATCACACAGGCCTGGAAGCTCTACTATGGCAACATAGCAACAGCCTGAAGTAGATTTTGTTTTTATTTTTTATTCTGTTTTAGGCTTATATGTTTCATCTTGCTCTAACAAATTTATTTGTTTATTTTTGCTTTTTACAGATGCAGATTCGTCTAACAGAGAGACATTTCCAAGGTGACTGAATTGTCTGAGTACAGTGGGTAACTTTTTAGTCAGTTTTTATTTGAACCAGCTCTTTACCAATCTAATTTATTGTAAAATCTAAGTCAAAGCTTTTCTGTCATATCACACACATTGGATGGGATGGTTTGGAACAGTACAGTTAAATGTTCAATATTTTGATCAGAGCAACAAATTAATGCAATGCAGCTGAACAGAGACACAGTTCTGAGTTCAGAGTCTGAGTTAATTCAGTCCTACAAATAACAATAATTACATAACTAGATGTCCCCATTTTCATTTTTTAGCCCTTGTTCAACACACATACACAGTACTTTGGCATTTTAAGCCATTCCCAGCTTTGAGGATTTGTCACCCACTGTTAATCTCTTTTTGATCAAAGCACCAAATCATTGTAAAGCAGCATTTAAAAAAGACTTTTTGTGCCATTCCAATTCCATTTTACTAGAAGTACTCTTTCTTGAATTTAAGTCAGTTCAATTCAAATAAAACATTTTGGCTTGTTAATCAGTTTGCTGCATTTTTCTCAGTGCTTAATTTAAAAAAAATCCAAATTCATCTTAAGTATACATTAGTTTAGTTGCTTAAGTTAAAAAAAAAAGAAAAATATTGTGTCCATGACACAAACACACACCAACACACATTGGTACTTCGGTCTTATGTTGACTGCGAGGATTTAATCAACCCAAAGGGAAGGACTCATGCAGCTTCTGAGCAGTCTTTTTAAGATTTATGTCGTTAAGAATCATCTATAGCCTATGAGGGAACTCAAATGGTGAGTGATAAAGTACAGTCACTGAAGATAACTGAATTGATAAAATTGGCTTTTTTTGCACAAAACTTTTATTTGATAAAACATCAACGATTTGAGTAACACAGACATATCATTAATGTCTTTATCGTTCAGCACAATTCTGTTCACCACTTAGGATTCAAGTTAGCATTGGTGCATCTATTATTTAACATGTGCATGGGCCAGACTGGCAATCATAGCCACACGCTGTGACCTGCATCATTCAACTCCATTCAGAAAAGTATCTATACATCCTTTTCCCCAGTTGCATCCCTCTGGGGGACCTCAAGGTGTTTCCAGACCAGATGGAATATATAATTCCTGCAGTGTGTTTTTTGTCTGCCCCTGTGTCTCCTCCCAGTTGGCCATGGGAAGAACACCTCTAAAGAGAGGCAACACAGGGTCATCCTAATCAGATGTCTGAACCACCTGAACTGACTCCTTTCCACCAAAAAGGAAATGGTTCTAATCTTAGCTTCTTGTAGTTGTTTAAGGTCCTAACCCTGGCCCTGCAAAATAAATTCTGGGTATTTATATCCACAGTCTTTCTCTTTCAGTCATCACCCAAAATTCAGGCTCAGCTCACTCTTAACCAGAAATCCCTATGGAGAAGCAATTTGGGAAGCAAGCTGCATCACTTGGATTAAGGAGACCAGGGACTCCTGCTGGTACCAGGTTTGGGAGAAAAAGTTGCTGGCGAGTGGTTGGGCTCACTTGCACGGCAGAACATAGAGGTCAAGTGAAGGGTTAAGATGCAGATCATGAACTGCAATGTCCTTGATTCAAATGTAGCCAGGGATCAACCAAACCTTTGCTGCATCTAAGGTGAAGGTCAGGTCAATTGCCATATAAGTGGCAGGTGATTGCCAGGGCCGTGGTGTGCTCACCACAGGCTAAGAAATCACTTTTAAGGGGAAATAATGTAGATGCTGTTCTGCCATGAAGCAGTAAGATTCAATAGCAAATGTTTCAATTTAACTTTACATTAATCAATTTTGCTTTTATCTTGTAATTTTTGTAATGTGCACCAAAAGATGCTGCCTAACCACCATTATTGCCTCATATTAAGAACAGTATGTGTACAGTAAATTTGTCTACCGGTTGAAAATGTATAATCAAAGTCAAATTGAACATATATTAAAGGGATTTGGGCTTATGTGATTCTGTAGGGTGTTAATGTGTGCATCTGTTCCAACATTGACCTGATCTGAGCAGGAAGGCACAGCTGTAAATCCTTGATACCAAAATTGCTTCATACCATGTTGTCCATGGGCTCCTTTTACTTTGGTACAGTAAATAGCCAGTTGCCAAAGTATCAGAAGATGTGTGCGCTTGTCAAAAATTCCACTGCACTGGTGCAGAGCTTCCACCATCTGATATGTTCTTTCACAAAAACAGGATGGTCTAACTCTGCAAACTGTGCTTCAAATGTCTACTGCATGATAATGTCAGGCTCAATGTTAAAGAGAAGGTCATCATTGTCCCTTCTGACTTCCAGCAGCAGTGCTGTCTCCTCCTGCAGTGCCCCCTGCAGGTCAGCCGTGGTCATTAGAGGTCTGCCATTCAGTTTCACAATAATGTCACCATCTTTGATACCACCTCTGGAGACAAAGAGAGGAATAAAGAGAGAGTGTTATAGGTGAACCACTCATTTTACTACAGAAATGAGAGACAAAGTACAAAGTATACTGCTTTTGTTTGAGGAATTAATGAATAAATTAAACTTACTTATGTGCAGGTGAGTGAGGAACAACCTCATGAACATAAATCCCACTGGGAACATCAGGGAAGTCTGGGTTCTGCTGTTTTAGCTCTTCAATTAACCTGGAACAAAGAATTACATGTTTTTTTTTTTTCAAGGAAAGTCCATTATCCAACCCAAAATTTGTGACTTTTAATTCAGGAACCAAGAGGTGTACAAGAAGTAAAACTTATTGTATATTCTCATTTAACCTTTATGTAACCAAGAAAGCCTCATTGAGATTAAAAAAACAAAACAAAACAATAAAAACATTTTTTAAAAGAGGATTTTTTTTAGAGCATTTACAAATCTTTTGATCAAAAAAGTTGCTGACACCAGCTTATATTAAGCTAGTTTCCTAGCTTTTTCACAAGCCATTGAATATGTAGCAGCAGTCATCTAGAACAATTCCTAAATATATCCAAGAAGAAATGTGCATAATAATTTTGCAGTGGCCTGTCACAATCATTGGAGGTCTCTTCTCACAATGTGGAAATAACCAACTGGTTTGATCAGCATTCAAAACATGCACACATATACATTACAATGCTGAGAGGAAGAAACCTTATTTAGGGTTTTCTATACAGTACATTGTGAATAGAAGAGGACTCAAAGTAGATCCTTGTGGGATACCTTTGCTACTTTCAAGAACTGTTGAGGTACTTGCACAGTAAATGTGTCTATGAGTCGAAAAATCTATGATCAAAGTCAAACAATTATGTATTTAACATAAATTAAAGGGTTTTGGGTTTATGCCATTCTGCAGTATCTGACATGCTTTGAAAAAGGCCAGCAGTTGAGTATTTGGACTATATGAAAATTAATTAGTATTAAATTAAGAACTTAAAAATGCCTTCACTCTATTCTTATCTATTCTCTCTGTTTGCCATATTTACCATCAAAACAATAATTATCAAATCAGACTTACGCTGGTGTGATGGTCAGCATCCTGATTCCAATGAAACGTTTCTTTATTGACCTCACATCTGAAAGAGACTCCAGTTAGTTTCTGTAAATTCAGCAGGACACTCAGAGGTTTAATCCTAGCCCAGTGATGTCACTCACCTTTACTGTGCTTGTCGAGCGAATCATTGAGGAAGCGAGTGATCCTGTCGGAGGGAATGGCAAATGAGATTCCTGCTGCAACCTTCAGGGTGTTGATGCCGATCACCTCCCCATCCTGAAATACAGAGATATAACAGGGCAACATCAAAATTGGCTATTCACATTTCTCAGGAAAAATTACAGGAAGCACAACAGTAGAAAGGGTTTCTTAGGTTATCAAGACTAAGATTTCATTGCAGTGGGTGTGCAATTTATGTTTGTTTAGTTTAACAACCAGACTTAAGTGGAGAAAAGTATTGTGCTGCAGTCATAACATCTTCAAAAAGCTTACCAAATTGACAAGAGGTCCCCCTGAATTCCCATACTGTGAAGGAAAACACAACAGTACTGTGATGTACAAACTGCACAAACACCTTACAACATGGCACTTTTACAATGTAACCAATTGAAACAGGCTCCAGACTGACTCTAGCTGTGTACAAAAAAACATCTACTGTGCTGCTTAACAGTAGTCTTGACTGAAATCTGACATGTTGTCTGCCTTGCTATATTCTCACATTGATAATAGCGTCTGTCTGGACATAGTCCATGTCAGAGTCCCTGAGGCCCAGCTCCTTGCCGTCTCTCTGAGCGGTGCTGACAATGCCAGTGGTGACGGTGTTCTGGAGGGCAAATGGACTGCCAATTGCAACCACGAACTCCCCAGGCCTCAGGTCTGCACTGTGGCCCAGAAACAACACAGACAGCTTTGTCTAGGAAGAAGCAAAGAACAGACAAAGGGTAAGATAATGCTGTAGTAGGGTATTTGGGGAACCACTTACAAGGACGTACAATCATTCACACTCACATTCACACCTACACCCAATTAGGATTGTCCAATTTAGTGAACCAGTAGTTATGTTTGTGAACAATCCAATCCATCTTTTTATCGTTGTGCCCAAATTTCATAACCTTAAGTGCCATATGGTTTCTTACAAAGAGCCATCTGAGAAATCATCCTTATAAACTGTTTGGAAAGGGGTAGGCACTTTCAAAAGATACTTGGCAGGTGATTGGATGAACCAACCTTATCTATCATGGGCTATCTTCAACCAATCAGATAAACAAACAATATTACACAGTCCATCAAACTTTTGCTGAAGCCACTCAGGAGAAGAACAAAAACATCTTTTCCATCAAGAAAAGCCTTCTGAGCCATCCTGTGCTCTTCACTGAATAGCCTGCCTTTGCTTGACCTAGTGGATGTGTCTTATCAGTGCTTACATGTTTTACAGACTACATAATAAGCTATCTGTCCAGCTGGAATTTAAAGTTTAAAACTAGCCAGCTGCATCACACAGTACATAAAACTGAGGAGTGCACCTATAGGTCAAAACCAGAGGTTTCACTTCAAAGACATTAACAGATTATGGTAACTATTAGTGATCACCTCCATATGCTTTTGATGGGTGGGTTTCTGTTGGACTATTTCCAGGGGAGCACTTCTCTCCAGTAATACTAGTGGAGAGCAAAATATGTATGCAAACTCACAGGTGGCAAATAGAGCAAGTACAAAAGTTTGATCCTGGTTGTAAAAACTTGAACTTAATGTGTACTGCATTTCTCCTAATGCAACTTCTTTCACAGCTCTGCAAACGAAGCTCCTCTACTCTATGAATGCGAATCTACCACACACAAAAAATTATCTTGTGCCAGAAGTTTATACAATTACACTTTGCACACTGTGGTTCTGGGAAACAGAGCTCAATGTGTGTTAAAAATAAAACTGAATTCTGCAAGAAACTGCAATGTTGATGACTTTAGTTTGTGACGCTTGAAATCTTTAATTGCTATTTCAACAGTCTCAAAATTCCAGCCTCGTGATGACTGTAAAACAGCTGTAAAACATAACAACTCAGTAAATGTACCAGAACATTTGAAAAGTCAAAATATAAAAAAAAAGTTGTAAAGAGGCATGTAAGTAAGTGTCCACAAAGAAACAGGGAGGGGATATGATGGAAAGAACGGTTGAGGAGGTGAAGGGAAAGGGTGGAGAAGAATGGAACTGAGTATAAACACATGCAGACAGATGGTGTGATGGAGAGAGAGAAAAGGAATAAGCTGAATCTGCTCTGTGTAGGATTTTTAAGGAGTGTTTTGGATTGTGTTTCTTTCTCTCACTCCTCCCTTTCTTGGTCCTGATCCAGCTCTCCCAGATCTGATGCAGAGATGTCAACCTTCGGTCATGCTGGGACCTGAGATTCAACTGATATTGTTTTTTGAAAGCAGATGCTGATATTTCTGCAGTGAATCACCCACCCATCCACCCAAGTATTGCTCAAACCCACAGCAATGTATTTAATTTCTCGTGAAAATCCCCAAGTTTCCAAAGATACCAAATCAGGCTCTCCAGATGAATTCTGGGGAAATGTGTTTAAAATGAGATACAAGGCATCCTAGAATTTGGAACAAAAAACAAAACAAAACATGTATGTTAGGTTAATTCTACCATCAGTGCCCTTGACCAAGGCACTGGCTAAGAACTGGAGTTGGTCCCAGCACAGCACAGCACTGCACAGTGGCTGCCAACTGTCCCTTTGTCTTAAACATCAGCAAGACTGCAGCCAGTGTCTCTGCTACAGATAGTTTAGCAAAGTTGAATATTGTGAGTCGTGTGTCCAGGGGGATGAATGGTTACACCTTGCGTGTACAGGATGCCTCATATTAGGCTGGGCTTCTTTGCCCATGATGTTGCCTGATGTTAAGAGACTAAATGAAGACTCCTTTTTCATTAAATCAAAAATGTAATAAATAATTAATAAAAATAAAACATGCCTGGTTACTGTAGCCAGTATCAGTGCAGCAAATCAACAAACTTCTACAACTCCAGCTGGAACTTTGCAGAGCAGCACACTAAGAAAATCCCCCAATAATCCCTGAGGCAATGTGAGCTGTCAATGTAATATGCACCTGAGCTACAAGTATCTGGTGTCATCCCAGGGAAGGTTTGGATTCTGTGGTTCATTACATCTTATTAACACCACTGGGAACCATGACACATGACACACTGTCAACATGTTTAGCCTGCTGACCTTCATGAAATGACCATCTGCAGTTTTACTGGAACAAGGAGTACTAGTGGAGGTAGAGTGGTCATCCACCTATCAGATGATTGGTGGTTCGATCCCTGGCCTTAGCATATGACATGTTGGAGTATCTTTGGGCAAGATACTGAACCCTAAATTGCTCCCAATGCTGTGCCATTGGTGTATGCTCGTAATGAGCAGGTGACCTTGCCATTGTATGAATGTGTGTGTGAATGGGACATTTTGCCTTTCATCCAAGAGCTTTCTTCAGTTCTAACTGACAAGTGGGGAGTCCCAGGCATTTATCCTCTTGCAAGATTGTTCACACCTTCAAAGTCGTTGAGGTCATATGTGAGTCACTGACCCACTGGGCCATCATGTGAATCGTGGTGTTAATAGGTGTTAAGTTGCCTGAGGAGGGATCTCAGGAGTGTATTGTAAGTGGCTGACAAGTGGTGTCATAGACCATCTCCTCTGTTTAGTGATGGCCATTCCACTTTGATGTAGATGGGTTCTTTCACTCCTCAGGGGAGGAGTGAAAGAACCATGAACAGCCATAGTGAAGGGAGTAGTGGCAACAAACACGTTTGTGCACCTGGATGATTTTGATCAAATGTTACTGGCCACACAGCCGTGAATGAGCTTATCATTAAAATGATTATTGCCAATCAGCCTATACAAGCACGACTTCAGTGCTTGTAATACTTCAATAATACTAAGTTTTATTTATTTGCAGTAAAACACGCCCTTGCTCAGTTCAACACATGCAAGGGTTTTGTTGCTGTAACCTTTGTTGGACTGGTAGACTACAGTGGCTAATGTTAGGTAACGCTAGCAAACAGATGACACTGGCTTCAAACCACAAACAGAAGAGTCGTACAACTAACACTGACCACTCTGGCTATTTTGGCACACGAATGTTACATTCAATGCACTGTTCAAAACCACAGAAGTTCCAAGACACCATATAATGGCTGAATATTGTGAAAATTGTGCTCACATCAGACATCAAGAATATTGGGCCATTACATAAAGCACAAAGCAATAAAATAGCCCAGAACTCAGCCTGTGCTAATGTTAAATGTGGTTGCAGGAGAACAGACCTACAAATGACCTTTCACTCCCGCATTCCCTCAAGAGAGTTGGGAACGAAGGAAGATTTCAACTACAAACAGTTACCCATCACTTAAACTGTTTTCATGGTGACGATAATCTTTTCTTCCAGCTCCACACCAGATGAAGGCGTTAAAACCATCAGGTCTCAAAAGGCCTCAAGAATCAGATAACATTGACAAGTTGCAAATCAGACATGCCTGTAGTAAACTGTTTTGTGTGTTTTTGTGCTTTCTTTGCTACCACATCAGACTTAGACTTAGAATAAGACTTGGTTTCTTTATTGATCCCAATTTGGGAAAATATTTTGTTGCAGTAGCAATTGAACATACAGCAAACACATGATGTATACACAATCATTTAGAAAAAGTAACAACAAATCTAAACAGGAATAAAAATAAAAATATAACTAAGTAAAACTAAATATAGTTATAT
>JBBMOE010000074.1:671754-721026 GCA_037975065.1 Chaetodon trifasciatus
TATATATTATAATCTTTAATACATATTATATAATATCATAATAATATGACAAAAATACAATATAACTAACTATATAAACAGTTTTTACAGCAAAAAAATTTGTGCAAGTAGACCAAATGTGCAATATTGCAGTAGTGCAGATAATATGTAAAAGTAATATGTAAAAACACAAGAGTTTGTGAGATCAGGATAATGCAAACGATATGCATTTTGAGTTATTTACAGATTCTGAAAGTGTAGTTTCTAAGCTTTCCAATGATGTCTAACACATGGAAATCTGAAAATATCTGAGGAAGATGTGGCCATTTGAATGTAGACACTCCTCAAACTATTTTTTTGAGAAATTCAGCCTGAAAAATTCTCACCTAGGGGAGCCAGGTAACACAGTGCTGCTCATTGCATCTCATTTATATAAGTCCAACCCCCTAACCATTGTTCAAACTACTGTAATAGTTTGAACAATGGTTATCATATGGAAATGGAATTTTTTTTGTTACAAAAATCCCTGAATAAAAATGAAAAACAAGAAACGTAATATACTTAAGAGTTAGAAGGAGCAAATGTAGATACTTATTTCTAATATTACATAAAATAAAATAATTTCTGTCACTGTGGTGCAGTGGGATGGATGCTATATGTACAGGACATTAACAGAGGCCAGGTTTAATTTGCAGATTGCTGTGTTGCCAATGTCAAAAAGAGTCCTAAGGCTGTATGTGCGCATTGGGACAAACAAGCGCGACGAAAACATAAAATCACTTGAACACACCAACGAAGACAAACATGTAGACGCCACATTATCGGGACAGAGAGGAGCCGCTGCATCCGCATGCGCCGCCATCACTACTTCTACTCTTCGTCGTATTCTTCATCGTCTTCATCTTCAGCTATGGTCAACTGCAGATTAGGGATGTTCTCCAGTGTAGTGCAGTCACTGTTGTCAATTTCTTCAGTTTCATCTTCTAGTTCAGGTTCAGAATCAGAAGTGAGATCATTGTGGGCATAACCAGAAGCTGCATAAGTAGCCATGTGGTTTCCTTTTAACGTGCAGCTGATTGGCCGAAAAAAGAACTGAAGCACGTGAATAGCCAAAGAAAGCCAGTATGCTAATTTACTGTTGAATCGCCACACCCCCAACTAGGACCGTGAATTTCCGCTAAAACAACCCAAATTCAAATACAAAGTTTACGGTTTTAAGGACCTCAATACTATTATTTGAAACATGGAGTGGCTTCTTCATGATTTCAACTTACATATTCTGCAAAAAAACGAAAATCACTAATTTTTTAAAAAAAATTGATTTTTCTTTGTTTACACAACTTGTGCCGGGCCGACTTTTTGCTGGTTTTCTCGTGGCGGGTCACAATATGTATGGCATCAATGCTTTTCGCATGTTTCTAGCTTGTAAAATGACAAAACTATGATCTTAGTTCTCATATGCATTTTTGTCCAGGTTTCTATCATGGAACCATACTGCCATAGTAGCGGATATGCGACATGAGACAGTTATAATTAGTAATGCTTTATTCACCACATATAATCTGCCTGTCCTTGTTCCTTTGTTCTATTAGTTAGTTATACTATTAGTTATCATATAAGTTAGTATTGGTATTGAACAATGTTGCCCTTAATCAACGAAATGTGTCTGATGCATGTATATTTGTGTCAACATATGTGGTAAACAATGTTGATGTGTGATTGAAAATTGATCATTTAAACTCTGTGATTAACTATAGTGAGAAGCAGATAATCGTTAGTTAATGTTTTCTCTCTATAGGATGAAATAACAGCGTTCACCTGTAAATCATTCTAAATCGAGTGAAGGCCTGTTTGTCACAGACACGCCCGGAGCGCCTGAGGGTATATCCCCCGCAGCCTGCAGCAAATGCTCACTTCTTTTTACTTTTACCTTGATTTCACTCCACTTCACTTCACTCCACTCCACTCCATTCCGCTTCTGCACTTTAGTTTTTCTTTAGTTCTTGTAACTTTAATTTTTGCTCGTCGGTTGTCTTTTGCCCGCCTATTGGCATGTTGTTGTAATCTTTTGTCCACTTTTGCTCGCCACGTTAAACCGCAAAACTTTTTCAAAGTTAAAGCAGAACTCTTCTTTTCTTTAACCGTTAAGGTAATCACATAATAAAAATTGTTGTGGATATTTTCGACCAGCCATCTAAAGTATTCTCAACTTTATTATTGACAGAGAAGTTTTGCCATACGGTTGTCAACCTCTTTGGACTTAAGTCTTGCAGCCAGCCTCAACCTATCTGTCGGGGTCAAATAGCCATAGAAAGAGCCACTTCTCGTCTGTTACCGACACCGAAGGGCCAGCCCCTGAAGCATCTCTGTCCAACACTGGCTCTCAACACCGCGGTTCGACTGGTTCCCCCCGTCAGACCACATTGCAGATCGGAGCCACGAGTGACAACCTGGGGCCCCCTCCCTTTGTGTCAGTTCGGGACAGGCCATCATTGGAGTGCCACTGGCACAGAAGTAGGCATTTTCTATGCTGCATTGGATTAGAGTTGGTGTCGTAGACTATAACAATATCAAGTCTCATTAGACTCGATCAGTCATTAATTCAAGAAATTAACACTACCTTTGCGTCCTCATTTTTCTTCAAACTACTGCTCACTATTGTCAAACTCATTCCTTTTATTATTTTGCTATAGCTTCTTCATCCAATTGTTTGTGTTACATCATACAATCCATATTATTTGTCGTATCATTCATCATTCATATATATTCTCATTATTGTGCAAAATAAATAATACTTTTCATTTAAGCCATTGTCAGACAGTGTCCTTTTGAGCTGGAAATAGACAATCACTGTATCGAGAGCTTACGCTTCAGCTGATGATCTACCATTAATTCATTAATTATTATTAAATCAGCATTAAATGAAAAGAATAAATAAAATCCTTCTGAGCTGAGGAAAGTTGGTGCCCCTTTCTATATTAACGAGTGCAAACATTAAACCCAAAGGTTTAATGACCTAATTCCCCTACATGGTACAACAGCATATCATTCTGGGGGCTGGTGGTCATAACATGGGCAATTTAAGGGCAAAACCAGAATTTAAGAGGTTAATGAGCACTCCCAGGATTCTGAAAGAAACACAAGCACTGTCTCAAAAACTATAGGAACAGCATGGTATGGTGTATGTATGTATGGTGTGGTGGATATAGATGCAATGAGGTGTTTGCAGTCCTCCACCAAAACATGTGTTTCTCATGCTGCATGATCATCCTGTGTTACCAACAGACGCCACTCCGGCCTGACAATGTCTTATATTATAGATGTGAGTGCGGTGTTCTCATCTAGATCCTTCATTTAAGTCATACCCCAGATGTTCATCTCATGCACATCTGGTTATATACTTGTAAAGATGAAACAGTTTTGTCAATTATGCAGTCTTGTTTTGCAGTACTCTTGCTTCTCTTTCTGTTGCTAATTTGTCTTTAGAAATTTGAAATAAATTTGACTCATCTCTCTCTCTCTCTCGTTCCTACTGTATAATACATAATGTCTAAATGTTTAAGTAAAAAGTTTGAATCTTAGGCTGAAAAAAAATGTGACAGTGAAGACCTTAGGTCTTTTATGGATAAAGTTTGTAATTTGGCAATAGTGGCCAATAGTGCTTTGCTCTGGCTTGGTAAATTGCCAAAGCCTTTTTGTTATTGGGTCTGTTATTATGTCATTTCATTCAGTATTATTCATGAACAAATGCTGTCAAAACCCTAGAATCCAGAAGATTGTAAAGTGTCCAAATATATTAGGCTGATTTTCAGGCACACTTTATAAAATGTGACGCACAAGGCATTCCCAATATGACTGGATGATGATGCAGCCATAAAAACATGGCATCTAAGAATTGATGCCAATATATTATATTATTATTATTATATATAAATATTTCACTCTGTGTAATCAGTTCCTTTCCCTTTAAAGCACCGTAAAAGAATTTCAAAGAGGAGAGACCATGTTTAAAGGGAAAAATCACTCAGATGCATATCAGCACTTTACTTTGCCACAAAGTATGGAGGGGTTTTAGTGAAAGGTTCTGTTTTGCTGGCTTGTATGTAGTCGATTTTCATGTGACTACAATGGTCTGGCTTAAACTGGTGGCTCATGTTGTTTTTGGCGGCCTGTTTTAATTTTAGTTTTAGTCTAGTCTTTGTGTCATTTTAGTTTTTATTAGTTTTAGTCATGTTCATACTCTTTTTAGTCCAGTCAAGTTTCAGTCAACTAAAAGTCTGAACATTTTAGTCTTATTTTAGTCATAGTCGACGAAAACTGATGATATTTTAGTCTAGTTTTAGTCAATGAAAATTGTATTTTAGTCTCTTTTTAGTAATGCATTTCTATTTAACCCAGTCAGTATAGTATAAGTACCAAGTAGAATATAATGAAAGTGTTTCCAATAGCGCTGTCAAAAATATCGCGTTATTAACGCGTTAACGCAAATCAATTTTAACGCTGTTATTTTTTTTTATCGCGCGATTAACGCTCTTTGTGACCTAGTGATCTTGTAGTTTTTTATAAGCTGTGGCCACTGCTAGTAACGTTAGGAAAACTACAGGATCCAATTGTAAACCGGAAACAAAATAATAGGCATGCCCCACACGTGTGTTTGGTCTTTCCTGCTTGCTAGCTGTAAAAAAGTAGGCTACCGGTTTGTGTGGATGTCAAGCGCAAAACACCGAAATGGATGCGAACAAGATTCTGAATAGAAGGTTTAGTTTCAAAAAGTTGCCAGATGGGTCGACTGACAAGTCCAAAGTTATCTGTGTGTATTGTTGGTGTGAACTGAGTTATCACCGTAGCACATCCAGTCTGAAATACCACTTGATGGCCAAACACATGGCTAATGCGAATTCTCCGCCGCCTCCTTGTCAAAACCAGGCAACAATGGATGGCTTTCGACAGAGGCATATGGATACCGCAACTAAGAACAAGCTTACTGCAGCCACAGCCAAGTAATGTTCATTCTTTCTGGAGAGAAATAAGAGGCTGGGTTGATAGGCCTCTGGTGAATAAATAGAAGAGCAGTATAGTCTGACTGCTTGTATGTTCAAAGGAAACTTAAGAAAGGAAAGTTGAAGTCATGGTTTAACTGCACTATAGGCTGAGTCCTAGTTTACAATGAGGTCCACTTTGTAACTTTATTTTGTATCACCCTGTTTTGATCCCTTAGAAAGGGTTGTTGAAGGGGCTTTTTTGTAACCAAGTATTTATTTTTTTTGTCATCTGTTTATTGACAGTGTTAAATTGTGTGAGATTTTGCTTCAAATGTGAATGACTGCTCAAAGTGAGAATGTTAGTGTGAAATATAACACTACACGTTGTTGTTTTCAATAAAAAACATTTGCACAAAGCAAGCCTATCGACTTTTCCATGTTGATAAGAGTATTAAAATGATAATTAATGGGACATTTGGAATAGATAAAAATGTGCGATTAATTTGCGATTAATCATGATTAAATATTTTAATCGACTGACAGCACTAGTTTCCAAATGTCGTTTCTTCTTTTTCTCCTAAAGACGAACCCCGGCTGGCTGGCCATTGGTCCCGTTCTCTGTGTCAGTTGTCTGTCGTTAACGCTAACCTACCGCAGCTGCATCTTCTAAATAATACCGCGAGTGGGGATTGAGGAAGTGACGTCACCTGCGACTGTGCAGTGGGACCCGATGCAGCCCCTGAAGTGAGACACAGGAAACAGAAATACTGCAAAGTAATAATAACAATGCGACTATGGGAGACGAAATAACGTTATAACATTTCATCTTCTCTCGTTTTAGTCAACGAAAATGAAGAGATATTTTAGCAGAGTTTTTATTTTGTCTCGTTATTATTCGTCAACAATATTGCATTATATATTTATAGTTACCCTCACATGACCAGCATTTACGTTGCGTCTCGTCTCGTTTGACAAACGCAACACTACTAGTGGCAGAATTAAAACAATTTCATTCATTCATTCTGCCCTTTGTCACCGGTTCTGTTCATTATTTTTATGGATAGAATTTCTAGGCGCAGCCAGGGGCCGGAGGGGGTTTGGTTCGGGAGCCGGCAGATTTCGTCTCTGCTTTTTGCGGATGATGTTGTCTTGTTGGCTCCATCGAGCCAGGACCTTCAGCATGCACTGGGGCGGTTCGCAGCCGAGTGTGAAGCAGCTGGGATGAGAGTCAGCACCTCCAAGTCCGAGGCCATGGTTCTCGACCGGAAAAAGGTGGCTTGCTCCCTCCAGGTTGGGGGAGAGTTCCTGCCTCAGGTGGAGGAGTTTAAGTATCTCGGGATCCTGTTCACGAGTGAGGGAAGGATGGAGCGTGAGACTGACAGACGGATCGGTGCAGCGGCAGCAGTAATGCGGTCGCTGTACCGGTCTGTCGTGGTGAAGAAGGAGCTGAGCCGAAAGGCGAAGCTCTCGATTTACCGGTCAATCTACGTTCCTACCCTCACCTATGGTCATGAACTTTGGGTCATGACCGAAAGAACGAGGTCCCGGATACAAGCGGCTGAAATGAGTTTCCTCCGCAGGGTGGCAGGGCGCTCCCTTAGAGATAGGGTGAGTAGCTCTGTCACCCGGGAGGAGCTCAGAGTAGAGTCGCTGCTCCTCCACATCGAGAGGAGTCAGCTGAGGTGGCTCAGGCATCTCTATCGGATGCCCCCTGGACGGCTCCCAAGGGAGGTGTTCCAGGCATGTCCCACCGGGAGGAGGCCCCGGGGAAGACCCAGGACACGCTGGCACGACTATGTCGCTCGGCTGGCCTGGGAACGCCTCGGGATCCCCCCGGAAGAGCTGGGGGAAGTGTCCAGGGAGAGGGAAGTTTGGGTGTCCCTGCTCAGGCTGCTCCCCCCGCGACCCGGCCCCGGATGAAGCGGGAGAAAACGGACGGACGGACGGACATTCAGAACCAGGCAACTTAAATTAGTTTTTACTGTTGATTACCTATAGCGATATCCACGTTAAGATACTGTATATGTAGGGGTACTTCACTTCAAACCATGAACTGAAAGTTCATCATCATTGCTTTGCATTCATAAAATATCCATATAAAATCACATAAATAGTTTGAGATGTCCTTAAGAACCAGAAGGACCCACCAAAGAAAAACATGCAAACTATTATCCAGTAGAGCTGTGGACTCACCTGTGGATTGATTTTGATGGTCGCAATGTCAGACTTTTTGTCAATATCTTTGATGTTAGCTTCATATACATCACCATTATGCAGTTGGACCTTCAGGAAAGAGCAGAAGAATGAGATTTCAAGAGATTTTACATTTCAAATGAAAGATAATTCATTCATAGGTTTTGGTTTAATCCATTTCTGTAAAGTTAGTTTTATATCAGCTCCAGTATATCCAGTACTTCTTCATTTTCCTGGGTTAGTGCCTAATGTATTTCCTAAGAACTAAGTTTGTCAATTTTAAATGTCACTGCCAGTACAATGAATTTCCAAATAGCCAGTATTTGGTGGCAATACTTTATTACACATGCCACATCCACACAAAGCACAGAATTGGGAACAATTTGAGGTACAGTATCTTGCACAAATTGCTCCTCCAGTGGACATGCGGATCACAGACTGTCTGATTGGTTGACGACCCACTGCTCCTCCTGAGTCACAACCGTACATGATGAACTTCTTTTCATTTGTTCGTTGAAATGCCAAACATTGGCAAGTATTTGAGACTCAGCATCAAACTGTTATTCTTGGTGTGGTGGATAAACCTATGAAACAATACTGAAAACATTTGTTGACTTTAAAATACTCCACCCAGGAAAACAATAAAAATGGCAAACTTACATACTTACTACATACTACATATTCTTTTCCTCTCATGGTTCCTCAGTGCCCTGCCATGTTTTTACAGCGACAGTTTCATTGGGGTTTGTGTGTGTGGGTGTCTGGGGGCGTGTTTGGGAATGGGCGTTGTACAGACTTTACTTGTTTTTATCTTTTGTCAAGCACCTTGAGTTGCATTCTATGTATGAAAGGTGCTATATAAATAAAGTTTGATTGATTGATTGATTGATTGATTGATACTTGTGAAGAATCTGATACTAGGGTGCCAGTAAAATTGGTTGAGGTTAAAGTTATCTCACAGACAGGTCTTCAATCAATATGCCCGTCTAAGTGCATCATAAGCATTGTGTCAGCATTGGATAACAATGACTGCACCTGAGCCAAAGGAATCCTTCCACATTTTGGGACATACACTTAATTGCTTTCCCTTCAAGATCAATAATAATCTCATGTTTGTGTGTTATGTACAGAGTTAGAGTAAGGATGTGGTTAGCCTAGCTTAGCATAAATACTGACCGTGAGCGGAAACAGTAAGCCTATCTGTGTTTAAAGTTCAAAGATACACCTGTCAACACCTTAAAGCTCACTGATTAACATGCTGTTGTTTAATCTGTATACAAACTCAACTGTAAAAATTGCAAGTTTCAGTTTTACACTTAGTTAGGTGCTGTGACTGTGCTCAACCTCCTGTAGTCATTACAGTGAGGTTGCCAGCATTGGTCTCTTCATGCTGAGCAATATGTTGCAGAGGTGCAAAAAACAGTTTGATCATATAAATCATCCTAAAACCAAAACTAGTTGTTTATACATTCAAGCCTACTATTGGCAAACTGGTTTCAATGAAATACTTAGCATATGATTTAGATGAGTAAGCTGTGAATTTTCAAAGTGAAACATAAATGGTGACTGTGGAGAATCAGTATTTCTATACCTTGAGGTGCTGTTGACCAGACACGGGTGTGGTGCTGGAGACTACATGGGCATTGGTAACAATCAGGCCGTTCTCTGACATCACAAACCCCGATCCACTAGACAGAGGGATAGTCCGACCAAATAGAGGATGCCTGCAGTGTGAATAAAAACATCAGTGAATTTAGCTGGACAAAATTACAGAGAGCAGCCATGATTGATGAGAATTTTGCTACTTCCATTATTGCAAGTTTGAGGCTTGAATAACTGTTCAAGGTAATAATTTAAGTAATCATGGCTAAATATTGCACTAGTGTTGATAATTATGGTCTATTCAAGAAGTGTCACATGACTGAATGGCAGCTGCAGGACCCTGGCAAAGTCGCTTGTTTCTTTGAAACTAAAAAACTTTACTGCAGATGGCACATTCTCAGAAAACAGAATGTTCTGCATTTGTGTGGTCATGGCCTTTGTCCCAGCATGCTACTTTAATAAGACGTTGATACTTGATACTTTGATAAGATATACAGCAGTATCCAAAGGATAGATTCAATCTACATTCTGAAACCCATTAAATCTAAAAGTACAGCTGTTTTTCATGGAATCTAAAAGTTGACCTTTGAATGAACCCAAGCTGGCATAATAACATGACCCCTACAAACACACACACACACACACACACACATGCACGCACTCACATACCTGAGGAAGAGTTCGATGTGGACAACAGCAGGAGCGATTTTCTCCACCACGTCGGCTATGAAGTTGAACTTGTAACGTGGACTTGCAATTTGTGAAGGACCTATACTGGCAAGAAGAATTATGTATTTTAATAATCAGTCAGCACTTTTATTTAGCGTAGAAACCGAAACAGAGGCAAAGGTACAGCAAAAGCACACTCCCCAGATCACATGGAACTTGTAAAGCTCCATCTTTACAAACTTCTAACCAGATGTGCTTGCTATCTGTTGATATGTTCTGTTCTGTCTGTTGGTATCACTGCAGGATGATCATGCTGACTGAACGACTGCTGACACCTCATTGCAGGTATAAAGATAAACACACCATATTGCATATTGTTCCTATCCTCCTCTATGTCAGCTAGGAAGCTGAACTTCTTAATGCAGACAAGTGAAAGACTGACACTGGCAAGAAGAATTCTGTATTTTAACAATCAGATTAATCAAATCAATTTAAATGACACATTATCTGATTAAGGACGATATTTTCCCATGTTTTTTGAGTCCAAGTATTTGTCCAGTATTGAATGAGAGTGCATCAGCTGGCAGCCACGAAACGTGCTCCAGTTTAATCCCTCCGGGTGTTTGCGCACCGTCAATGTACGTCCACTAAAAGTGTTTGTTTTTGCCACTGACAGGCTCAGATTATTATAATAAATGTTTGACAGCATTATGGAAAGAATTCTTATACAGATACCTTTTTGTTTAAGAGTAGAATCCGTTTTGTTTAACCAGAAACAGCTGTTATATCTCTCTCATCCAAGCCACTATACTCCATTCACAAAAACAGTAATTTTATCATTGTAAAACACACTTCATTCAGACTCAACAAAAACAAAATATGACCCAACAAAAGCTTCTTTGTTTGTCTTTTCACTGTTCAAACAATTATCAGTTATAAACTCAAATTCACTGAACCATGAGAGGAGCGAGAGAGAGGGTGATACATGGATCCAGAATATTTTCCCATCTTTTACATATGTAGGATTTCAAAAGACAATAGAAACTGGCTTGTGACTCCTGTCTGTCTCGCTGTGCTTTCAATGGAGCTGCCACAGCTGCTTTTTTTCAACATTTGAATATTAATTGAATTCATCATTTTTTTAATGATTCCTACATACATTTGAATTTGGAATATCTGTTGACAGTCTTACTGCCTACAGGGACCAGCCTGTTACACCATAAAGTGACACAGAGGCTTTTGTCTGGGCAGAGTAGGTTAATGAGAGTGTGACTCTAAGCTTCATTGATGTGAAATGAATTGAGCAGTTGCCTGTGATTGTTTGTGCATATGTGTTGTGGTAATAACTGGCTGTATGGGTCAGAGCTGAAAATCAACCCTTCACTGTTCTAAACATTAGCATTTCAATTGAATTGAAGATCTGTTTCCTCCCCTTTTCTTACTGTGTCTTTGTGTTTCCCTCTGTCTCCTGTCTGTCTCTCCCCTGTCTGTCATGTTTCACTGCAGGTCCTCACTGACAGGCTTGGTCCGGCCACCTCCTCTCCTGAGCACAGCCGCTCTCAATCAGACAACAAAACTCACTTGCTGCCACAGTATATAGGCTCCAGTGTTTCCATCCAGTGTTCGTTGAACTGTCAGTTTATCCACTTGGTAATGACCAAGACTTGAAGAATCACCTGAATATATTTGATCTGTTTTTCCTGATTTGCCTCCCAGACTCTGGCCTTTTTGTGCTGAGGTGCCTAACCGCCGCCTGCCTCAGTCCATGGCCTGTCTGTCTACGCCTCATGAAATACTGGATTTGGACACTGGCCTGTTCCTCCTCAGTCATCTTTCCAGTGTTTTGTGACGCTTCTGAATCCATCTGTTGCGCATTCCCAGAAACATTTATCAAAACTTTTTACTCGTCTCCAGCCTCCTCTGTCTGTCTGAGTTGTGGTATTTTGGGTCCTTTTGCACCAAAGCCCTAACAGGAATAGTCTATCTGGGTCGTGTTGTAAACTCCTGCACTGTTCAAGCAGTAATAATAAGTTACACATCATCACTACAGCTGCACTGTACGCTGCTGAGCCAAGTCAGCCTTTGAGGAAAATGTGGTTTGTTATTTTAGACTGAAAAGAAATTCTCAAATGACAGAATGCAACCAAAGGCTGAAGTCAGTGGGTTTCAGTCTCAGTGTTACTAGTCTTAACAATCAGCATGAAAAATGTTTCTAAAAATGAAAACACCTAATTAATAATTTTTGTGTGTTGGATCAAATTTGTGCATCTGAGAATAATTTCTCATTAGTATCTGTACCTGTTGGCTTGTTTTTCTACCCCATAGTGACCAAAAAGAAAAAAAAAATCATTCAATGTGAATGTTGTTAGCCATAAAAAAGGGCAAAGGACTGAAACCAGTATGAATGCCTAATTCCTTGTTTTGGGTGCCTTTTCTGATGTATTTTTAGTATTTTTAATGGCTAGAGCTACCTGGGACAATGGAACAAGCCGTATTGACTTATCACCTCAAAAGTTGATATGGTGAACAGTCACATATCCAAAGACATAAACCAGCAACAGAACTCATTTCATTTGGAGTTGTGTTTGTGCCCACCTCACTTTCCATTCAGCTCTGTTTTGGTCTCCACCAGAAACATCTTGGTCTTTAGCTGTTAAATGCCTCACAGTGTTCACTAGCAAGTCTCTAACAGTGTCTGTCTACTGTGTGCAGTGCACAGTGAGCTTTTTGATCTTTTTCTCAAACAGCCTCTGCTGCTAGAAAATAGGTCAATGAGAAAAGAAAAACTGAACCAAGACAGTGAAGTCATAAAACCAAAGGAACTGAACAAAGGTGAACTAAAAGACAGTAAAGAGCTCCATAGAGCAGAACTGCAGAGTTGGTGATAATTCTTTACGTTAATTATATGAATTTACTATGAGCCAATTCTTTCGCATTACACATACACATTTGATCCAAGTTCAATTCTCGGTCAGAATTAATTTTAGCACCTTCACATTTTCATATCTGAATTAACATTTGAATTTCATCACAAGCCATGTCTTTAAATATGTTTAGCCAGAATGTTTTTCCATTAGCAAGATAATATTCTCTTCCATAAGAAAGAGAGGAAATGTTTCTGTTGCTTCTGGTAGAAAGCTGAAAGAAATGAGCTTCTCTGTGCAGAAGGATTTCTCCCCAGAGAGATTCACCGACCAGATGGAGGCTGCTTAAAACAGCACATGTGAAAGCTTTCTTGAGCATGGAGTTTGAATAAGTTAGATTGGGAAAAGATTGGAATGTAACCCTGAAATATGTTATATGATCATAATTTGTTTATTAATCAAGGCTTTAAAGTTGGACTAGTTTTACTTTTTGATTTTTTTTTTTTTTTTGTGCCCTGGTAATTAGGGCAATTTTCTTCAAACTCACTTCTACTAATCTAAATGGGCAAGATGGATGATTTAGCGCAACCAATTTGGGAGTTGGGACTTTCAGGTCAGTCAGCCATATATTTTTAGTTTACCACACCCATAAGGATGTAATGCTCCAGTGATAAAGTGTGTGTGTGTGTGTGTGTGTGTGTGTGTGTGTGTGTGTGTGTGTATGTGTGCCAGCCACATATCCTTTAAATCCAGACATAATAAATGGTTTGTGATCAAAGGGAGATATAAATAGAATTTGCTGCAACTCTGGCCTGCAGTTATTTCCTGTTTCCTCAGTTGGTATCTCTCATTGGGATGGATGTGTGTGTGCGTGTGTGGGTGTGTTTCAGGTGATTGTAAACTTGTGAGTGGGGATAGTGATGATGATTGTAGCAGTCAGCAGAACAGCATCTGTTTCATTCATCAGCACAACAAGTCTGTCTGCCTGCCCAACACTTTGTTCCAGAAAAACTTACTGTATCTCAACAGCCACAGCTTGACATGAAATTTACTGTGGATATTCTTGGTCCTTAAAGAATGACTCCTGACCATTCCTTTAACATCAGCATCAGGCTAAACTTTCCACAATCTAATGGGAAGACTACCATGTAATTCAGTGAGCACATTCATGTTCCCCCACAGAATGAACCCTTTCTGTTGTGGACACTCCATCACCTTTTGACAAGTCATGCCAGCATTATGTGAAAATGTCAACTTTGTACTTAAGACTGAAATTTGCTTTTGATATTCATGATCCCCACAGGATGAATCATACTTGATGTGGTGACAGTTGTCTTTTCCTGTGTCACCCCCCTGTGGCCTAAATCTCCACATTATGACCATTATAGAACATGACCTTTCCTCTGGTGCCACCTTGATGACTTACACATTGCCCCCAGGGAAGATGGCAGCAGTGATACAGTACCTCCAATGCATTCTGTGCAGATTTTGACCCTAGTATGGCCATGTGTTCACTGAAGCCATTTTGAATGATTTAAACTGTATTACAACCATACCTTCTCAAATATACACAGTGGTGTTAAAATCTCTGGTTTATATAGACATCACTAACGATTTCATGTGGTTGATGGGAGTAAATCAGGGTATCCAGGGTAAATATCACAATAAGATGAGCCAGTCTTTTCAGAAGCTATCTACCTGACCTGCACTGAACTGACCATGACCAAGTGTCCATGGAATACTTGTATTCAGATTACATTGGGAATACGGCACCATCAGATTCCAAGTCTTTCATGACCCATGTTTAAGGAATATGCAGTGCACAAGGAAGTAAGGAAACATGTTTATGCCAGAAATATTAGGACGTAAGATGATTAAGATGGTCAACTTAGTGCACATGTAAAGCGGCTATGTCGTTTTTTATGCAAATTGTATTGAGATCAATGAATATTAAAATATAAATTAAAATAAGTTCATATTATTAGCCTTATCTGACACACTGACAAACATTAGTTAAATCAAGGTAGAAGTGTGAATTTTCATATGGAAGGTGGCAAACGTAGACCAAAGGACTGTATGACGACTGTTACTGATGATCAGCTGGAATGCACAGCAGGACAAATTGAGATGGGCCCAATGGAAAGCATTGGCAGACCATATGTGTCAGACCATCTGAGTTACTTTCAGCTTTCGCTGACAAAGAGCTTTAACTTTAACTACTTTACAAAGCTTCAGTCTCTGCAAGTGGATGTTAACAGTGTACTGAAATAAACTCAACTCAATGGCTGGAGGAGACTGGTGGTCTACCTTTGTTTGGAACAATGTGGTAATGTGTTTGGCTGCAGTCTGTATGAAAGGCTTCCTCCAATCAGCAGTCATGCTCTACTTTTACAAGTTTAGCATACAGCAAGAAGGTTCAGACTGCACAGTGGGAGTGTGTGAAAGAGAGACGGAGAGAATGTGGGAAAAATGAAGAGAGTAACAGAATGTAGTGAATGAAGGATAATTATTTAATGGCCCATAACTTTTCAACCCGTATGGTTTGGAATGGTATCAAGGCTAATAAACTGGAAGTGAATGCAGGAGCGTGTACTTCAGTGTAACAGAGGGGATGAGACATGTATGGAATGGTGGACTGTAGAGCAACAGATGCTGGCATTGTTTCCAGAATACTGGTCATGTGTATGCATGTAATGAATATGTGTTTGTGCCAAACAGTTCTAAAGAGCAGAGCTATAAAGCTACCATCACAGTCACTGTTTTCTTAACAGAGCATTTTCAAATGAATCTTACTAGGTATTTACTGTATTTGGACAGAGTTGAGTTAATTTCAGTGCTCTGCTGCTAATTAACACCTGATGCTGGGCTGGTCAAATGGTCTCTTCACATGGCTGGAAAGCAATGGAGCAAAGGCTAGTGACAGTTCTCTGGTACTGAACTTGAAATATTGGTTGAAGGACCCAATAGAAATATGTCAGAGCTGCAATCACACAAAGTCTTCTTCTTGAACTACAGGATGTTCAGGTGGCAGCAAAAAGAGGGTAAATACTGCAAAAGAAGCTTAGCGTAAGTTCAGTCCAGTAGACCCTCTCCTTGTGCCTGCCCTCTAAGTCACCTTGAACAGTTTCTTGCTACCTCTAGGCTCCACAAGCCCATTCTTTCTCATAAATCTGTTCTAATAAATTCTAATAAATTAAATCTTCAAATTTCTCATTCTCTTTCATTCCTCTTATAAGTCTCTCAAACTGTGCTCTGATTAAACAGAAAACAAGGCTCTCTAACTCAGACATACACTTCTAAAACTAGCCATCTCTCAGGATGGCACTTAAATAGAAATGCCCAAATCTCAAATTTTAAGATTGTTAAAGGCTGAGATTCAAAGTTGTTTATGATTATTAGCAAGCACAGCGAAGTAAATGTAAAAATGGTAGTGGCTAGTGGTTGCGAACATGGCCAGCATGCTAACACTTGCTAATTAGCACTAAACGCAAAATACATTTGAAGCTTATCATTTTAGCAGGCATTTAGTCATAAACCAA
Source organism: Chaetodon trifasciatus (assembly GCA_037975065.1). NCBI lineage: Eukaryota > Metazoa > Chordata > Actinopteri > Chaetodontiformes > Chaetodontidae > Chaetodon > Chaetodon trifasciatus. The sequence continues at coordinate 687,583 of JBBMOE010000074.1, forward strand.
ACTACTGGACAGACTCAAGTTTTGACCTGATGATGGCACTAGATGTCAGAGGCTCATCAAAGGATACATTGACTGGGAACCACGAATGTCTGTACAGAATTTTGTGCCATTCCATGTAGTAGATGTTGAGACATTTCAGCCAGGATGAGTAAAAGATTTGACCTGCTGGTGCTGATGGAGCAAAAGTCATGAGAACATGAAAGTCCTTAAGATTCATCCTCTGGGGACAACACACATCTTTAAAAAACTTCTTGGCAATCCACCTGGTAGCTGTCAAGACATTTCACTCTGAACCAAAGTGGTTTGATGGACCAGATGAATAACACTGCCACCCCCTGAGCCATGGTGCTGTGTGGCTAAAAATCGAATTAGACATCAAATCAGAGACCTAGAATATTCTCACATTCTCCACTGATAAACTGAAAAAAGCACTTTTATACAGTCATTCACACATCTTCTATCAGCACCAGACACACAGTACTGATCTCATATCAGTCTGAGAGCAGTGTGTCTCAACACTTCTGTGAACTCACAGTTTATGGAATGAGAGCCGTCCCACTGCAGGAAACAAATCCAACTGTCTGACCACCACCAGCGCTGAGGCTGGATCTCCTCATGCTGCTTAAAGGGACAGCATTTCATGAAGCGACTGCACTCTCTGACTGAAACGTTCATGTTTATTGAGGCCAACTCATGAACTGTGGGCCTGGGTTGAGAAACTTTCTCGGCCAGTCTGCAGGACAGAATAACAGCCTAATTACTTGAGGTGTGGTTAATTCTCACTGTCTGCTCTGTTTCAAATAACTGGCTCAGGTCTGCTTTAACAGTTAGACTTGCACCTGCCCTATAACAAGTGTTTATTGGTGCTGTGACGCATTACTGTGGTGAGTCAACATGATATTGTAAGAAACACTTTCTACATTTTTACCTCCCACTTTTCAGAAAAGCACTAAATTCACTTTGTAATGAGACTATTTTGCTACCCAGTGTCACACTTTACTCCTGACTGATTGACTGACAGATTCTGGTATTTTGACACTAGTGTCAGTATTTCAGAATTAAAGACCCCATTTACACTTTGTCTTGTTCAGGTCAGATAGTTATCGAGTCTCTAAGAAACAAAGAAGCATTCAAGATGGATTGAAATCCGATTGTTTAAACTGCCTCCAGACATGTGTAATCTTTACTCAGTCCGTTGTGTAACTGTGTCAGTAAGCAGTCTGTGGAAACAGCCACTCACTGTCTGACTTTCTTCAGACAGCCAGTGTCTATCTCCTCTGTCTTTGTCATAATGACATAATGCTACAATGAAAAAAACACTGAAATTAGCTCCAGCCATTTCTACACATGTGATCAAATACAAGGCACACTAAGCTGTTGTTGTTGTTATCTGATCCCTGATCAGTTCAGCCATTGTGTGATCTGTGTGGGTGAGGGAGCACTGATCTGTGTGGGTGAGGGAGTGGGGTGAGTTACCGTTAGCCGTACAGATCTGTCTCACTTGTAGTTTACAAAGTCATTCTTTTGTCTGTGTCAGCTTATGGCTCAAGCTAGCTAAACTGTTATTGTTATAGTCCAACTCAATGGGTGTACTTAATAGCCTCAAGTGCATCACCACCTCCCTCTGGCCTAGTGGAGGGACAGCCCTGTCTTTGTATAGCCAGGAAAACCAAGAGAAATTCCAATCAGATTTGTGATCTGCCCAACAGAGACACGTAAATATGTCTGAAAGAATGAAAGAGTCTTAATTCTCATCATTTCGACTGGATACAAGAAACGTGAAATGAGGCCAAAAATCTAAAACAAGTTGGTGTTTTAACAGACACATTACATAAAATATTTTTGATAAGGATTCCTTCTTTGTCTCTTTAAAAATGTGTAAGTGCTCTATGGTGGACTAACTGTGTAATGGTCATACATAAATATAACTTTTCTGTACTGAAATGAACTGCTACTTACCAGCCAACATACACGCTGATACAGATAAATCTCTGAAAAGCTGTTTTGTCACTAAGCTGCACCTATTTAGTAGCTCTATGTTATACATTCCAGTGGGGTTGTCGAAATTGAAATTACGATTCAAATGTGGAAAAATATGAAGCGCTTGATCTACAATGATCTGTTCAAATTCAGTATTCAGAGACAACGGGCCATGTCTTGACTTCCACTGGGGGGAATGTGTAAAAATGTACAGTATGAGCTGGTGATACCCTTTTGACTTATGAGTAAGTGCAGTACTGTTGTTGCCTTGTCAGTGTCAGCGGTGGAGAAATTTAGTGAGTCATGATGAAAAGACGTTCATACACCAAACTGAGTGAGAAATAATGAGAGGAAGCATTTTGGTTTAGATGCTGGAGTTGGAAAAATTGTAGATAAAGGTGAGGCTGTTTGCTATTTTTCTACAACATATGTACTATAGGATTTGGCTATACCCTAACTGCATTCCAATTCATTTGAATGACTGACCTGCTAGTTCTCATTCATCCAAAGTCAAATCAAAGTTGTTGTTTTGTTTTTTCCTGTTCCAAGGCATAAACAAACTCCAGTAACATTATTACCAAACAAGTGGAACTGAAGTGAAAATTCCAAAAGTGTATTATTTTATGTTTGATTAATTAAAAAAACGGTAAAATTCAATAAAAAAATACGTTTTGAAATCATCTCAGATTTTATTAATAAACATGTAAATCGTATTCAGCCTTACTATATAAGTTAGATGTCTTGGGGTCAATATATATTTTCAGAATGTATAATACATTAAGATGAACTAATACTAGATGTTAAAACTACTCAAGTTTACCTTTTTTTTTCATTTTGGTTGTTAGTTCGAATGCCTTGCCTAATGACGACCTTTCAGCATAACTTAAAATAATATAAAACAAAATGAAAGAGGGTGAATAGTTTGGGAATGGGCCCCGCTTCGGTCCCACAAATACTTCCGGCCCTGTGAAGAGTGGTTTACCAAATCAAGCCACCATCGCGTTATCGTACCTGTGCTGGTCTCGCACGGTCCTTTCTGGACCTGGGTGATGCCTGACAGTCCCTGCTGCAGAGCTTTCCTGCTGGTCGCCTTCAGCTGGCACACGTTGCCGTACGTCTTCCCGTCGCTGCCGCACACTTCGTGCCTGTACTTGCATTGACAGACGCCCTTGGAGAGCCGCTTGCTCGCCTGGTCTCTGCACTCCAGTCCGTCCCCGCACGGCAGGTCCTCTGTGCTCCCGCACGGCTCTCCCTCTCCCTGCGCGCACACCAGGCAGCAGTTGCAGCGGTCCGGCACGTAGCCGCTTGGGCAGCTGGGGCTCGGACAGCTACTCACATCGCACCGGGTTGGACACTTGGCTTTTGGCTCTGCGCTGGAAGAGTCTTTGAGGTAAAAGAACACAGCTGTGTACAGGAGGATTCGCATTTTTGATGAAGGATGTTGACAAGATAGAAGTTAAGAGAGGTGAAGAAAAGTCTACGCGCAGATCATATTTCCTGAGTCCTCACTTCTCATCATTTTGGGGAGACTTTACAGATGGAAACCCACATAAGCGAACGACAGAATGATAAATGTCCCCTTAATATTGCAAAACACATCAGAATAAAGCGATCCTGATGTTGGAACTTGTATCTTTTAGCAGCGCGTAACTGTGCGTCCAGATGCGGCAACGAACCAGCTGTGGGTTGAGAGTATCCAGTGGAATGAAAGTAAGCTTTCTTTCTCTTCTCAGGCTCAGTGAGCATCTACTCCGTTGGCAGGATGAACGCCTCTAGCAGTGATACCAGTGTTGTGCAGACTTCTGCCGACACGTGTCGTACCAAGGTAGTTTCAGGGGAAAAGGAAGCGCGTCCCCTGGCCACGGGAGCGCGCACGCATTCAGAGAGGGTGGGGTTACTCTGCTCTGCTTCGATTTCGCCTGTAGACGAAAAACATGCAACATGTGGATTGTTTAAATCACCGGTTTGGTCTTGTAGTTTTATCATCCAAGTTTTGCAAAGTCCCACGTGGTTGGTTTCTCAAAATTAATCCCTTAACTCTTATGTTTGTGTGTGAACTTCGTATTATTCATTGCACAGAACTGAGAATCTCTTGTGTTCATAGAAATGCATGTGTGGTAGACTACTGTAAATGCAAGATCACTGTAATCATTTTACAACTGCTTTCCTCAATTAGCTACATCCACCTGACTCAAGAGGCACAATACAGCACTGTAAACAATATTTTCATACCTGTAATCCTCTTTTCCATTGCAAATACGCATTGTTCTGAATTGTTCCGAATTCTCACTTGTTAAAGTGTAAACAGTAATAACCATCATGATAATAGGTATGGTGTTTATATAGAGACTTTCATAACACAAAGCCATGTCAGCACTTGTGTAATTGTTGCTAATATACTGCGTCATAATTCATTAATTCATTCATTTGTTTATTTTTCTAAGTCTTATTTCATTAGTGGGAAGTTGTCTGAGAATCTCCTGAGGCTGCTCTCGCATGAGCGGGACTGTTAAGCAACAGCACCGGGGACTTAAAGTGTACATGAAACCTCTGAAGATAAAAGGCAATTCCCTTTTTTGCAACATGCAGCCAACAAGGTATGTGCTTACTTTTCTGTATTTTACGTCTTACTTCTGTTATTTCACATGCTGTGAATGCTATTTTTATGTTACATTACCATAATTTTAACTTTTATTTTCTTGGCAATGTGTGATTAGTTCTCAAGGTGGATTTGGAGAGAAACTGCAAATAAACCAGTAACAAGAAAACGACTCGTGTCTGGCTGTGCTTCGAGGGAATTGTAACTTGTCCTGCCAGGCTGGACATGCAGTCTGTCAAGATATGGAAGGCTCTATACTGCACAGATGATGCCCTGCAATCAAGTGTTTATTTTGCATGTACTACAGATCATACTGAACAACCTTGGTGAATATCAAGACTTTTCCTCTTTCCTAGGTAAATGCACAGGGGGAACACATTCTTTCTGGCAGAATTTTCCTTTTGCTAATGATTTGCTTTGAAGAAATGTTGAAGAAATGCACTAAATTTACAGTTGAGATGCAATATGTAACATGTAACATGGTAAACCTTTCCAAATGTGCAAGAGGAAATTAAGAGGATTTAAAAGCAAAATGGAAAATACACATAAATGTTCATGTAGAAAAAAGTGAAATTATACATGAACTTGTATATGTAAACAAGGGACAACTGTAACAATTTTTGGTTTTGATGCCATTCAAAAACCTTTTCATTGTCTAATGGAAACATCCACCAAAAGTGGTACCATTTGTTTTTGTGTCTAACAGACAAAGTGCACCAAGGAGCAATGCAAGAGGTTTTAAAGAAGCAAGGACCGAGACATAGATGTGAACAGTTTTTTGGCCTTTCTATTTATTCTTTCCATATCTTTCAGTAACAAAATTATTGATGAGTTCAGTGAAAGATGAAGTATTTTACCCAAAATAATCGCAAGATTAACAGTATCTGAAATGTCTGCATTCAGGTTGTACATACAACAAATCATATTGTTATAAGTAAATGAAAGTGTGTTCAATTTTTAATAACAACAACAACAACAACTATGAATGTCAGAGAAAAACAAATTAGTGTAGGAACATTTAAGAAACAGATGGTCAATGGTCTCAGCCTGTGAAGAATGCAAGGATCCACTTCACCAACAGAGGATATGATAGATAAAAAAGAAAAGGAGTGTCTGAGGAGAGCCTGAGTTTAAATCCCTCAATGTTTATTGTTTAAAAGCAGACTATTTTGTTATCACAATGCAATGGAAAAGTGGATTACAGGCATGGAAATATTGTTTACAGTGCTTAATGTGCAGTATTTAATGTGCCTTCTGAGTCAGGTGGATGTCACTAATTGAGGAGAGTAGTTTTCAAATGATTACAGTGATCTTGTATTTACAGTAGTCTACCAAACATGTATTTGTATGAACAAAGGAGATTCTCAGTTCAGATAACCTTGATTATCCAGGAGCTTAGAAATGATGATTTGCCTCTTTTGGACTGTGCTTTGATCCCCATGAGGACTACTGGTCCTGATAAGTTCTGTGCGTATACTGGAAAAGGTCCCAGAGGTAAGAAGTAACGACAGACCATGGAACTCTCTTTGATCACATCAGTTACAGTAGAGTGTGTCCTGAAATCCTCAGAGATGTTGTCAACACTGATTACTTTGATCAGAATCTCACAGCGGTGATGGTTACTCAGGATACATGGAACATGCAACACATAACCTTTCCCAATCATTGTAGCTGATCCTGGGTTTAGTATTAAAAGTGTCAATATCTGCGCATCTTCAAAATATCTTTGACCCAAGCTTTCACATTTCTGTTTGATTAGATTCATATGATTCTGGGGTAATTTGCTAGGTCCACTAAAGAGATTGGCTGCAGCAGTGTTGGGATGCCTCTATCTCCTCCCCTTCCTTGTGTCTCCTTTTGTTTTTCCCCTGTCCCTTTGTGTCTTGTAATTCCTCCCCGTCTTTGTCCCTGTTTGTGTGTGTGTCTGGACTGGGCTGTTCTTCCGACCATGATTCACCTTCACCTGATCCTCGTGCCAATCAAACACCACAGCTGCAGCCGATCCACTAATTGCCCTCAAGAAGATAAATACAAATAGATTGTCGGTCTTACCAGCCTGGTATTATGTCTTGGCCATTAAGCTCTCCTTGTTCCTTCGTTCTTAGCTCAAGTGTTTGCATTGCCTTTGCGAGTGACTAAACTGTGCTCTCTTTGTGTGTTTAGTAGTGATGGCGAGATTAAGCTTCTTGAAGCCTTGAAGCTTTCCAGCCAAAAGGTTCACAAAAAGGTTCATTTCTCGAGGCTTCATGTGCACACAAACCCCCCTGCTGGTCAAAGACTGTTAAACAGCCAGATATATTATAGGTGGTGATGGTCATACCATGTCAATGCTTTGGAGCAGAACCTATAAATAATAAGTAATTGTAATTTTATCAATTTGCAATGCACTCAAGACTGTCCTCCAACAGTGCAGCCATGGGAATGACTGCCAAGAAAAAGAAATCAATTCATCTTAATAAATGCATTTCAGGTATCGTTTATGTATTCATTCATATAAATAAAATTTAGATTGTTGTTAGATTATTTAGTGTATTATGGGTATGTAACATGCCAATACAGTGGAATCTAATATTATGTGTCAAATGTTTATCAGTAAATAATTTTGTCAATGTTTGAATAGCTTATAATGACAGGGGAACAATTGTTTTCAAACTGTTGCAGTGTTTTAACAAGGTAAGGGGCAGTAGACGTGCTTGTGAACATGAAGAGGACAGTGAATTTGATTGTGCAACTTCTTACCAACACAAACACAAAACACATGGAATAATGTTACTGAAAGTGTATTTTATTTTATTGGGAGACATCAGATCAAAATGCTCCCACACGGGGGAAAACTTGCTCTTTCTCACAGGCTCCATCAAAATGCAACTCTATGTCACACACAAAACAACAAATCGCTAACATTAACCCACGAAGTGCGAGCGGATCGATTGCGGTATCGCGCCGATACTCGAACCAATTCCTGAACCAGCGAGGCTTCGGACGTCATCACTGACGTCATTCGCCCTAAACGACACAAGCATGGATACGCGCTTAGCTAAACATTTCCGACGCTCCGAAGCGTCGGCACGGTACGACCCATCACTAGTGTTAAGTGCCAGCTCCGGCCAGCTCCAGTCCTCCACCTGTAATCCTGCTGACTCCCTTCACCTGCCAGCCCACTCCTTCATGGATCTGCGTGGATCATCTCTCCAAGTGATAAATTTACCCTTTTGTGACAATAAATCCTTTTCCTAATTCAAATCATCTGTATCTGTGTCCTACTTTTGGACTCTAGCCATTTACTCAACCCTTAACAAATAGTTACCAGTTAACATTTTGTCAATTGACTAATCAACTAATCGTTTCAACTCCAATTGTGTAATAGTTTAATCGATTTAATGTGTGTATGTCAAAGTGTCATATTTTATAAGCTCTTAATATGTTTTATATACAAAATCTTGTGAGCAAAGTTATTGGGCAGAAGACTGTAAGCTTTCCTAACCAGTGAGAGCACTACTCAAATTCTTGAATCCCACTGTTGGCCCAGTGGTGTGTTCAGGCTCCATGTGCTTGCTGCTTTTTTTCATCTTTCTTTTCAAAACATGAAGTCATTCATTTTTCGCTGCAGACTGGGGATATGAGGGCATGCTTTCATTACTGTCCCCTTGTAAGGGCAATTTAAGATGATCAGACCATGCAGTCACACACACACACACACACACACACACACACACACACACACACACACACACACACACACACACACACACTTACACCTTTGTTTTACTCATATTGTGATGATTATCACCATGTACATGCATTTCAAGGGTGTGTTTTATGGCTAATAAAACTAGCTTTTCGTTTTTGTAAGATGATTGTTTTCTTTCAAAAGTCACATAGATGGTTTAAGATGGTATGGCTGATGTGGTTAAACTGTTGAATCTCATGCGCTCTGTATGTCAGTCTGTCTGAGTCATGAAGTCTCTACATAAATGAAGCTGGTGTTATTATAGCTGCTGGTAACGACGGCTGAAACTACAAAAACAAGTCTTAGGTTGTAAAAAGTGGAATTTTCCTTTGTCCCAAATGACCTCACTTAGCAAAAATTTTGCCTCTCTTCGGGTCTTTAACCTGCTTCACACATGGATAGTAGAGAGTATACTGTAAGAACCGTCCACACACACACACACACACACACACACACACACACACACACACACACACACACACACACACACACACACTACAGATGTGAGGCTGTTTTTAATTCTTGCTTTCCTCTGACAGGCTGACAGTCACAGAGGGGGAAGCGGTCTGTGGACTGCTCATTTCCACGGATCAACGACAGTCCAGGTTTGTTTGGACAGACAAGAGGCATGTCGACACGGACACATGTATCTCATCCAGCTGTGGGCGTGCTTATTTGAAATAGTCTGTCACTTGAGAAAACAGAGGGCTCCTTGTTCAGCAGACACACACGCTGTTTCTGAAGGTAATGGAGGGATGCAGACAGCACTCAGTAATATTTACCTAACCATTCTTTCTTTTCCTGTGTCTCCAACGGACGTTTGTCACATCATGACTCATTAATTATACACTATTCAAGCCTGAATACCTAAACCCAAGCTATTTGTGTACCATTTGTTCTATTGGCGTTGTTCTACAACAACACAAACATATGTACATGTGAAATGGTAAACCGCAGCAAAACTTACATGGTCTTAATTAAAAAAATTGATTTATGGAACATTTATTCATGATGGACATGACTTTGACTTATAAGCCCAAGAAGGACAATCATGTTTGACTCAAATTCACCTCACATAGTATCTTTGCAGCATGTCTCTGCCTCCACTCCTCCCTCCTCTCCGGTACCTCCCTGGGGAGTCTTTTGGCTTTGTCCTGCTGAATGTCTGCTACAGACCATGTCCTGCAATTTCCTGCTGGTTAAAATGCCATAATGATGAGTTTATTTACTAAGGAGAACAGTAAATATTTAATTCCTCACTACTTCTTGTAATGTTAATCCTGTCCAAATGGGACTTAATTATATGAACCACTTCTTGTTTAATAAGTCTTCAATCTCATGGATCAGCCACTCAGGCTGAACTAACTGTAAAGTATTTTATCAGCTGGTAAGTACTTGTGGCAACATCTTGCTGCCTCATGCACTTTTCTAACACATTACTGTTTTGTGTCTGAAAAACTGACAAAGGCTGATGAATGGATTCATGGCTGGTTAGCTTGTAGGTGGAATGTCTGTGATATTGTCTGCATGCATCTGACTATGCACTTGTGTCCACACTGTGATTTGGTGGATCAGTACCATTGGTCATTAAGTTGTAGGCAGCACAAACTGGCCGTGACTTAATGTCCAGTGCAAAGAAAACTTGGTATAGTTTTTAGGACAGACTGTCACGTGAAGGGTCCTGACTGCCAGTCACTTTAAATGTGGTATACTACAAAGCCCCTGTCGCCCTTAACAGGCAGGTCAATCTCACCAAAGACAGCACAGTGTGTTTCCATTTAGGTCCAACTAGGTTTCTTTAGGAAGTTGTGAAAGTCCACCTCACCCTCTGCTGACAGGGTGACCTCACATATTCTCATGGCCAAACACAGAAACTCCAGAGGACTCTGTCTCACTCATGGTCATTATTCAATGTTCAGCAGTTCAACACTCGCAGTCACAACAGCCATGATAAATAAGTGGAAACAACTTGGTAATTTTGCAGTGAAGTACAACAAATTCCTGTCTGTCATTCGTATAACATAATTCTATAATAAGACTTCCATCCTCTTTCAAGACAGTAGACCCACATCTGCTTTAAAATCATGAAATCATGTTTAAAATATTGTAATCTTTACAACCCACAGCAGAAACTTTGATCAGATGGTACATTTTAACCCTGTTTATTCTATAACATTTATCAATAAGCTAAAGATGGACTAATGTCAGAAGAACTAGGATGGCAGGAGCCCAAGATTTTGAATAGCAGTGAAGAGAATCAGACACCAAAATGAGCTTGCATTAACATGTGTATTAATTATAACAACATATCAGGTTTATCACAGTTAACCCTAAATAACAAACTAAAATAATAAAGTGTGCACACAAAAAGGCTCTCTACAGACTAGTAAGGGCTGCTGGGAGTCTCCACTGATTGGTGACTCTGCACTAGATTAGGCTACATAATTGGCTCACTTCAGTGTCACTCATGGGAACAGTTTTAACTCTTTATATGCCACTTCCAGTACTGCCACTTCTGATAACCTGGGTTACAACCTGCTGAGACAGAAACAGACTATGGACATAAGTTGTGACTCTTTCTTTCTATTAAAAAGCAGCTGCTTAAGTTAATATGTTTAAGGCATTTTTTCTCCATGTGCTCAGTTCGGACACGTGGAGGGGAGGTAGAGAAAAGATTTGTGGTATACAGTATGTTGCAGTCTGTCATTCTTTATACTTCCACAAAATGGTGCCAAAGACATTTTCAACAAATGAATTTCCTACATGTCTGCGAAGTGAAAGCAAACATCGATGACACCTCCTCCGGTCACCCAGATTCGTCAGGTGCTTCAAACTAAACCATAATGGCTTGTTTGTAATCATCACAACACCCACAGTAGCATTTTTATCTCTTGCTGATGACAAAGACCAAGTTCCAGAACAACTGAGTGGGCAGTGGGCTGCCTCACTAATATTTTGCTGCTGAAAGTGTCTCAATTATCAGTTGTTGATGACTTAGAATATGAGTTAACATGTAAAATGCATGCTTTCCAATCAGTATGAAAAGCAAAGGTGCATGCAACTTGGTAGGGATATTTATGGTAATGGTTCCCACTTACTTTGGTGAGATTTTTATAGCTACTGTATACTTAGCCCACAGTCCTCAAAACACAGAGACAGGATAGTAATTCTGTAAGGTTATGGCTTCAGAGGCAAGGCATGCTATCAACCAAATGAACACCTTCTCAGCTATAGTCTTTGGTGTACTGATGTAAAAAACAAAATTAGTGCTACACTTTATTGCCGAAAGTATTCACTCACCCATCCAAATAATTGAAATCAGGTGTTCCAAGCACTTCCCTGGCCACAGGTGTGTAAAATCAAGCACTAAGGCATGCAGACTGTTTCTACAAACATTTGTGAATGAATGGGTCACTCTCAGAAGCTCAGTGAATTCCAGTGCAGTACTGTGATACGATGCCACCTGTGCAACAAGTCCAGTTGTGAAATTTCCTCACTCCTAAATAGTCCACAGTCAACTGTCAGTGGTATTATAACAAAGTGGAAGCAATTGGGAACGACAGCAACTCAGCCACGAAGTGGTAGGCCACGTAAAATGACGGAGCGGGGTCAATGGATGCTGGTCGCCAACTTTCTGCAGAGTCAATTGCTCCAAATGTGGTCTTCAGATTAGCTCAAGAACAGTGCTTAGAGAGCTTCATGCAATGGCTTTCCATGTCCGAGCAGCTGCATCCAAGCCATACATCACTTCAGGATAGCTGAAGCTGTTATAGCGGCAAAGGGTGGACCAATGTCATATTAAACTCTATGGGTTAAGAATGGGATGTTTATATGCGAGTCAAGGCAGATGAGCCAATACTTTGGCAATATAGTGTAACTTACTAATGGCTAAAATCAAGTTTATGTAAGGTAGGCAATATGTAGGTCAGTGCATATTGTTATAGTATTATTACTGTATATCATTACCAGGCTCTTGATTAAACTGCATATGAAACTGGAGACTTAAACAAACAATTGGATTTCTTTGCATTACATGCCAGCATGCGTGTTTGGAAAAAGGGGTTGATTTGAACAGGAAATTTAATAGCATCACCCAAGCAATAGTCTACAAAAAGTGCTGTAGAAACAGTGAGAAATAGCAATGTAAATTAAACCTAAATGGATAAAAGATACCCAGAGGCAATCTGTTATCTGTTTCAACAAACACTTAAATCTGAGGGAAATCTGAGATCCTGAGAACTCAAGAATTTTTATATTCAGCATCCCATCTAGGATCTAGAGGTACAAAATGATCATGTGGTAACCAATCACACCTAAAATCTATAGTAGAATGTAGATATTTAACATTAATGAATGGAAACTGCAGTCTACTATCTGACACTGAAATAAAAGAAGGTGTCAGCTGAGCCTGGTGGCCTTATACGTTTAGTCTGGCTGAACCATAAGAGGTAATGTTGCCTGATAGACAGGGCACAACACACAGCAATCCCATCTCTCTCTCTCTGTTTGGTATTAGACCGCATGCATTCAAAATAGGCAAACTTCAGATCAGATTAACTTGACTTTTATGAACATGCACATTGTTACACCTGAATCATGATGGCTTGAAAGTAAGACACTGTTTAAAAGGGTTATTATTCACCCAAACACCTAACTCATAACAGTGGTGGGGCAATGTGTTCCCAAATCCAGTGGAAATTAGTTCAAGTTTTATTAAACCAAAGCTGCACAATTATGTAATAACAAAGATGGAGTGTACAGTGTGCTGTACATAGCACTTCCCTCAGACACTGGTTTATAGGATGCACCCAAACACCATATAGATTCTGAGGCTGGTCACTGCCTTAGCTGGATATTCACTGAAGCCAAGTGCAACAGAAACTGAACCTGAAAGCCTGTTATCATAGCTTCATGCACCTCCTCCTTCTTTAGCTATTTCATCCCTCTGACAGACTTCAGCTGTTTTCCAGTTTAATTTCTGTACATTGGTGACATTGAAGCATTCCCATCGTGACTGCTCCAGACGATAAATCAAAATAGCAGAAAATAATAATAAGTTTGTGGCATATAGCTACTATCTCCCCTTGTATTTGTGGTCTCTATTTGTTGACAGATGCATATTATACAGCATGTGGCGGCTGACCACTGAACAGTACATGGCAGTGTGCCACATCATAACAGAATACTTTAGAGTGTATTTAAAGATTTCCCTCTTGAAACCACATAAACCTATACTAAAATTACTCAATTACTTCATCATTACTTGGCTTACATGGTTCCTACATGGAAGTGCAATTCAAGCATTGAGGACAAAAACCTTATTTGGTGCAGGGTCAATCTGAAATCTGCTTACCTTGTGTCCAGCTATTTTGTCAGATTTTGTTTGATTCTAAAAGGCTGACAGTTCACATCCAGGTTAGGTGTGCCTGTAATGGCCAGAGAAAGCTAAAGATTACACTGGTGAGAAAATAATAGCACAATCTACAGCTTAGCCTTACTTATTGCATTTGTTCGTTCTTTTCCATTATGGTGTTCCTTCCCAAAATTGGTTGGTCTGTTTTAACTGTTCATAAAGCAAACATAAAGCATACATAATGACCACATGACATGTAACATCTTTTTACCAACTTCTTTCCGAGTTACCTGAAATAATACCACTTGCTTTTTGGTAGAAGAGGTGCACTTTATGTATTCTTTTCACTATGGGTAAGACCCGATGAAAAAATATTGAGGTATTGTCACAGAATGGTACGTGGCTGCTACAAGTGACATTTTTTCTGGTCAAACTGATGTGAATTTATTGAGACAGTTATGCGAACTTATCTCTAAATGAATGAAAACAGATAAAGAGATATGTTCTCGTAGCTAACATATATTGTTGTTATAACATATTGTTTTGTCAAGAAGGTGTGGTTCCCATGGCATGATGAGGCTGGAGGTTGAGGCTTCTAGAAACAGTGGCTCTTTCCACCTCGCAGCTCTATAGCAAACAATGTCATGACCTTAAACCTAACCTCTGTCTCTCACTATCTCAACCATATCTAAAATCAATCAATAGAGTGGGAGATTAAACCCAGACGGACTGATCTGCTCTCCACAGGTTGCAAATTCAATGTGCAAGAGGCTTGAAACTTGGTCAAACATCTGTTTGAAACCTATCTGTACACTGCAGTCATTGAACACACTATAAGAGGGCACTAGCAGAAATCATATAGCATTTGACCATATACAGCAGTGGGAGTACTTTTTTAGAGCACTCCATGAATGTTCTGTTGTCAATAATTTTAATGATTGAGTGAAATTGCATTATGCATCTCCACAAGGTGTGGTTTTAACTAATGGATTGTCATCTTAGTTTTCAATAGGTAGTGAAAACAAAATGGGGTCATCTCCTTTACTTTTAGCTTTGGTCACAGTGCCTCTACCTGAAACTGTAAGAGCAAGTTATCACCTGAGGAGCATTAAAACAAGTACCAGAGCACATAAAATGTCATTAAATATGCAGACAAAACTAACCTGTCTCACAATGGTCTGAATCCAGTTCATGTTACCTATTAGTGGGTAAACAATCCAATGCATGGTGAATTCTACTTGAAGGATCAAAAAGCTATGTTGCTATGAACACTTGGCTGATAACTTTTCTGATTTAAACTTATTATGAGTGATCAGTCATATCACATAATATGCAACCTTCACTAAGTAAGGTCTGGAAAATTGTTTTTCCTTTGGGATCATTTTTCTGTACCAAAAAGAGAACATTCATTCAGCCATTTGCTGAAGGTTTTCTTGCACTTAGCAAAACTTTAGTTTCTTCTCAAAGTGTCTTCCCTATTGTCTGTTAGTCTTGGACTGTGAGGAGCTGCTATAATGCTGATCTGGTGAGATATTTATCCTCCTAACATTCAGCTCTACAGCAAGTCCTCTTGCTTTCTGGTAAAAGAAGAGAGACAGCTCCCGGTCTATTAGGAAGTTGTGGTAGATGGTAGCAAGGCGGGTGCAGAGCTGCAGCTGAGACTTCTTGTTACCCAGATCCATCGCTGCAGCTAGAGCCAGGTGGTAGTAGCCTGAAGCATCAAATGGGTCCTGTAGAGATAACATAATGTACGGTCCCTTAAAAAAGTATCATTTAGTGACATTATTGGTCATTACAGTTCATGCAAATACAGTGGACGCTTCACATGAATAGCTGACTATGGAGACATGAATATGGAAGTCAAGTGAGGCCATGGTTACAATTTGTTTCATTCTATTATTCTGAAATCCCCAAAGGATATACACACTGCAATTTGGTAAGAAACACTTAAACATAACTTTTGTTTGTCTACATGAAAATTCCACAGGGCACCTTTAACTAAGAGATGATTACTGATTACTGAGAGACTACTGAGTCACATTACTTGGACTTGAGTCAGACTGGAGTTATGAATCTCATGAAGAAATCAACATTTTTTTGAGCTTTGATAGACAAGGATAGAAGCCTCTGCTTCAATTCTGGGAAATAGTCCCAGTTACTACAGTCACAGGAATTAAACTCAGGAGCTAAGCTGGTAACTAGAAGTCCCTTTTGTGTATTCCCTCTTATTGTGTGAACGTGTTGAAGCAGCCGCAAGGTTTGTGTTCAACTGCCGAGCAACGTTCAGGACTGAAACCTCCCTGATAGTTCCTTTGACATTAGAAAGTACAAATGCCACAACAGGTAGTTTTTGGGAACCATGGCTGAAGAACTAAATTTAGACCATGGTTCCTTTGGTGGAAACAAGGTACTTCCAATATACAGCACTGTGCAAAAGTTTTAGGACGGTGTGAAAAAATGCTGTAAACTAAGAATGCTTTAAAAAATAAAAATAATAATTGTTTATATTTATCAGTGTACAAAATGCAAAGTGAGCAAGCAAAAGAAAAATCTAAATGAAATCAATATTTGGTGTTACTACCCTTTGCCCTCAAACCAGCATCAGTTCTTATAGGTACACTTGCAAAAAGTCAGTGATTGTTTTAGGATTATAGTCAGGTTTATGATCAACCAATTATACCAAACAGGTGCTAATGATCATCAATTTCATATGTAGGTTGAAACAGAGTTATTAACTTTAAGAGAAACAGCCATGTAATAGGCTTAAAACTGGCTGAGGAACAGTCTCTGATGTGCACAATTCTGATACCAAGGTGAGGTTGTGGAAGACAGTTTTATGTCACAGTTCATACACCATGGCAAGCCTGAGCACAGCAACAAGACACAAGGTAGTTATGCTGCATCAAGGTCTCTCCCAGACAAAGATTTCAAAACAGACTGGGGTGTCAAGATGTGCTGTTCAGGCTCTTTTGAAGAGGCACAAAGAAACCGGCAATGTTGAGGATCGTAGACGCAGTGGTCAGCCAAGGAAACTTGGGGCAGCAAATGAAAAACACATCAAGCTTATTTCCCTTCAAAATTGGAAGGTGTCCAGCAGTGCCATCAGCTCAGAACTGGCAAAAACCAGTGGGACCCAGGTACACCCATCTACTGTCCGGAGAAGTCTGGCCAGAAGTGGTCTTCATGGAAGAGTTGCAGCCAAAAAGCCATACCTCCGACATGGAAACAAGGCCAAGTGACTCAACTATACACGAAAGCCTAGGAACTGGGGTGCAGAAAAATGGCAGTAGGTGCTCTGGACTGGTGAGTCAAAATTTGAAATACTTGGCTGTAGCAGAAGGCAGTTTGTTTGCTGAAGAGCTGGAGAGTGTTCCAATAATGAGTGTCTGCAGGCAACAGTGAAGCATGGTGGAGGTTCCTTGCAAGTTTGGGGCTGCATTTCTGCAAATGCAGTTGGAGATTTGGTCAGGTGGTGTCCTCAATGCTGACAAATACAGGCAGATACTTATCCCAATACTTATCCATCATGCAAAACCATCAGGGAGGCGTGTGATTGATCCATCCATCCATTGTCTCCCGCTTCATCCGGGGCCGGGTCGCGGGGGAAGCAGCCTGAGCAGGGACACCCAAACTTCCCTCTCCCCAGACACCTCCCCCAGCTCTTCCGGGGGGATCCCAAGGCGTTCCCAGGCCAGCCGAGCGACATAGTCGCGCCAGCGTGTCCCGGGTCTTCCTCGGGGCCTCCCCCCGGTGGGACATGCCTAGAACACACTCCCTTGGGAGGCGTCCAGGGGGCATCCGATAGAGATGCCCGAGCCACCTCAACTGACTCCTCTCGATGTGGAGGAGCAGCGACTCTACTCTGAGCTCCTCCCGCGTGACAGAGCTCCTCACCCTATCTCTAAGGGAGCGCCCTGCCACCTTCTTCACCACGACAGACCAGTACAGCGACAGCATTACTGCTGCCGCTGCACCGATCTGCCTGTCAATCTCACGCTCCATCCTTCCCTCACTCGTGAACAGGATCCCAAGATACTTAAACTCCTACACTTGAGACAGGAACTCTCCCCCAACCTGGAGGGAGCAAGCCACCTTTTTCCGGTCGAGAACCATGGCCTCGGACTTGGAGGTGCTGACTCTCATCCCAGCTGCTTCACACTCGGCTGCGAACCGCCCCAGTGCATGCTGAAGGTCCTGGCTCGAGGCAGCCAACAAGACAACATCATCCGCAAAAAGCAGAGACGAAATCTGCCGGCTCCCAAACTGAACCCCCTCCGGCCCCTGGCTGCGCCTAGAAATTCTGTCCATAAAAATAATGGACAGAACCGGTGACAAAGGGCAGCCCTGCCGGAGTCCAACGTGCACCGGGAACAGGTCCGACTTACTGCCGGCAATGCGGACCAAGCTCCTGCTCCGGTTGTACAGGGACTGTACAGCCCTCAACAGAGGGCCTCCAACCCCATACTCCTGGAGTACCTCCCGCAGAATGACTCGAGGGACACGGTCGAATGCCTTCTCCAAGTCCACAAAACACATGTGGACTGGTTGGGCAAACTCCCATGAACCCTCAAACACCCTGTGGAGGGTATAGAGCTGGTCCAGTGTTCCACGGAAACCACATTGTTCCTCCTGAATGCGGGGTTTGACTATCGGCCAGATTCTCCTCTCCAGTACCCTGGAATAGACTTTCCCAGGGACCCCCGGTGCTTTGCCACCGAGGAGCTTGCTAACTACCTCAGTGACTTCAGCCCCGGTGATGGATGAATTGACCCCTGAGTCCCCAGTCTCTGCTTCCTCTGCAGAAGACATGACAGTGGGATTGAGGAGATCCTCAAAGTATTCCTTCCACCGCCCGACAATATCCCCAGTCAAGGTCAACAGCTACCCACCTTCACTGTAACGGTTTGCCAGAATTTCCTCGAGGCCAACCGGTAGTCCTCCTCCATGGCCTCTCCGAACTCCTCCCAGACCCGAGTTTTTGCTTCTACAACCGCCCGAACTGCCGCACGCTTGGCCTGCCGGTACCCGTCAGCTGCCTCAGGAGTCCCATGAGCCAACAAGGCCCGATAGGACTCCTTCTTCAGCTTGACAGCATCCCTTACTTCCGGTGTCCACCACCGGGTTCGGGGGTTGCCGCCACGACAGGCACCGGCGACTTTACGGCCACAGCTACGGACGGCTGTGTCAACAATGGCGGTGGAGAACATGGTCCATTCAGACTCAATGTCTCCAACCTCCCTTGGAATCTGGTCGAAGCTCTCCCGGAGGCGGGAGTGTGATTGACTCCAAATTTATTCTGCAGCAGGACAACGACCCCAAACATACAGCCAATGTCATTAAGAACTATCTTCAGCTTGAAGAACAAGAAGTCCTAGAAGTGGTATGCCCCCCACAGAACCCTGATCTCAACATCATGGAGTCTGTCTGGGATTACATGAAGAGACAGAATTAATTTTAAGATTTAAGGAAGCCTACATCCACAGAAGATCTGTAGTCAGTTCTCCAAGATGTTTGGAACCACCTACCAGCTGAGTTTCTTCAAAAACTGTGTGCAAGTGTACCTAGAAGAATTGATGCTGTTTTGAAGGCCAAGGGTGGTCACACCAAATATTGATTTCATTTAGATTTGTCTTCTGTTCATTCACTGCATTTTGTTAATTGATGTTAACACTTACATCTTTGAAAGCATTCTTCATTTATAGCATTTTTTCCCACCTGCCTAAAACTTTTGAACAGTACCGTAGCTCCAAACCAAGTCAAAATAATGAATGAGAACAATCATAATACCCTGATTCTAAAAAAGTTGGGACACTGTGAAAAACAACTAAAATAGAATGTGATAATTTTCAAATCCTTTTAGACGTACAGTATATGCAAGTGAAAACAGTACAAAGACGAAAATCTACTTCAGATTTTTGTTTTTATATGCTTATTCTGAATTTGAGGCCAGCAACACATTTCAGGAGCAACAAAAGATTGGGAAAGTTGTGGAATGCTCCAAAAACACCTGTCTGGAACGTTCCACAGATAAACAGGTTCATTGGTAACAGGTGATAGTTATTTTACATAATGTAGGCATTATGTCGTGGACTCTGGTGGAGCTTCTTAGCCCCACCCTCCTGCTCACACCCCTCTGCTCATTCCTCCACTCAGCCCTGCCAGCTTTTCCCACCAGTGCCTTGCCCACACCCTACTGCACTCCCCCTGCATTGACTGTCAGCCAATCTGTGTCCAGCCTGCTCTGCCACCACACACCTGCTTCTCATCTGCTCATTTGCTCACCAGTATTTATACCAGTCAGTGTCCCTTTGCTCTCTGCCAGATCGTTGTTAGTGCCTATGCCTGCTTCGTATCCCGCCTGTTTTTCTGTTCTGCCCTGTTGGATTTTTGACCTGTGTCTGTTACCTGACTCATGTTTTTGCCTACCGACTCTGTACCTCTGCCTGATCGACCTTCCCGGTTTTGACCCTAGCTACAAACGGTATTTTGCCCTGCTTGAAAGAACCAGTAAACTTGCTGTTTCTCCCATATATCTGTCTTTGGTTGCTGTTTCTGCGTGTGGAGTCTCTCTTATCTCTGACACATTATTGGTAGGTGTCAAATTGTTTAAGTGCTGGTAGTAAACTCCAAATTCACATGGTTTGAGGGATTAAAAAAAACACCATCCCATGTCAATCATTTAGTCCCTTACCTTCAGGTCATAGAATAAGATGTCCCCCAGTGTCTGATACACCCTGACATAGTACAGTGTTTCCTCATCAAACAGAAGTGGTGTTGGACAGAGGGTCAGAGTCTTCAGGTAATAGTGTTCAGCCAGTTCATACTGCTCCAGACAGTGGCACAGAGAAGCCAGACGGTGGTAAGCCACTCGCTTATTCAGATGCTCACCTGTATGTACAGTTAAACACAAAGATGGACACAGTAATTCAGTTATAGCACATTTACAGGATATCTGTAAGTTACTGTACATTTTAAAGTAATTTTATCAGTAAGGTTATCATTTCACCTGTATGCCACTTTGATTCAGAGCAACAAATACCAACAACTACTGGCCAGAATACCATGAAATTTCATACTGATATTTCTCCCTCACGGAGCAAAATTTCTACTGGTTGTGGTCACACTCTGATGTAGCAGAACTGGCCTGTAACTGACCCTCTTTCCCCCTTTTTGCCATTCCTTCAGGAGAAATGGAGTTGTAAACATCCCAACTTTTAAGAGTTATTGACCATTTGGACTGTTCACAGGGAGGTGTGAACTCAGAGAGAGACAAGATGTCTGGCTGTAGAATAACTTCTCATATTCTTTCAGGGGAACAAGAGTCACAGATGGTTCTACTTCAAAGGTTACCTTTCACCCAGGATGTTTCTCATGGAGATGCTAATTCTTTCTTGATAGCCCCATGAGAGATAAGAACAGTAAAACTGTCTGAATGAGTAGTGCTAGGTCCCAGAGGAACCTACAAAATCAGATAATGCTGATAAGTTGTAAATTAGACATTCCTGAAGCAAAATGTTTTGTTTGTCTGTGTGCCTTCTTTCCCATCACACCAGGATAATGCAATCTATATGTCTGATTTAATTTTGGATGTTCTTACAGTATTAAGCCCATAACCTGTATGATATCAATGCCTTTCCCGTGTTTCTAACTTATAAAATGACAAAACTGTGATTTTAACTCTCTTAAAAAGTTCGTCTGAATTTCTACCATGGAACCATGCTGCCATCTAGAGGTTTGTAGCGGTTATGTTAGATACTTGATATAAGACAATTATGATAAGTAGTAATAATAATTTCGGCAAATATAGTCTGCCTTTCCTTATCCTTTTTCATATTAAGATAGTTATGCCCTTAGTCATCATGTACATTAGGATGAGTATTAGAAAATGTTATCATGGTTATTGTTGAATGTTGTCATTATTCATCCAAGGTGTCTGATGCATGCCGTGAACAATGTTGAAATGCCATTGAAAACTGATCATTTAAAATATATATTCGATTGACCATAGCGAGAAGCAGATGAGCCCCTCATATGAATCATTAATTAATCCTCGCTCTATAAGGTGAAATCACATCGCTCGCCTGAAAGCCATCCCACATGCGTGACAGCCTATTGGTGATCAGACACACCCTGGAGCAAGTATACCGTCTGCAGCGTGCAGTGGACACTCAGTCTAGTTCTCTTTTTGTTAAGCAGTGCTGGGTTCCCTCCTTCCTTCCCTTGTGTTTTCCTTGTGTGTCCTTGCCCCCTTGTGATCTTGTCTGTCTTATTATACTGTCAGTTTTCTTAAATTCTCTGTCACCATTCATTCAAGAAATTAACTTAACATTCGCGTCCCCATTTTTCCTTTGAAACTACTTCTCACTATCGCCAAATTCATTCTGCCATTATTTTGCCATAAGTTTCTCAATGCAGTTGTTGTGTCACGTTATATCATCCATATCCTCTGTCGTACTATTCATGATTCATTATTCATTATTCATAATTGTGTTTAATAAATAAGACTTTTCATTCAAGTCGTGGTCGGTGTCGGTGACGGTGTCCTTTTGAGCTGGATATAAATGATCCCTGTATCAAGAGTTTACTTCAGATCATCAGACTGGTCTACTGTTAGTTCATTCGTTATCATTACATCAGCATTAAAAGAAATGATAAATAAAATCCTTCTAAGCTGAGGAAAGTTGGTGCCCCTGTACTTTATTAACAAATGCAACATTAATTTAGAGGTTTTAATAAACTGATTCTCCTACACTGACTTTAACTTTATTCAATCTAATCAAGCAAATTTTCATGCTTGACACAATACATGGGATTTGAGCCACTGATGAACCCTTTGTATTCTGGACACTCCATGAACTTTCCTCATTTCATGGATGAACTTTACATTTTTTAATCACAGTCATGCTCACTAGTTGTTGAACCCCTCAGATTTGCTTTTAGTGCTACCAGCAAGATTAACTTTACATTCTTAACTCCACTACTGGCAATGCTCTATAATTTAAGAAAATCATCAGCACATTTATTCCTGAAAAATGTACTGGTGCGAGTTGTTAGGGGATTTCAGCCGCAATTTATGGGACATTTTTATAGGTCTTCCCCGCATTAGAAACATACAATTCAAGTGGAAAGTGGCTCTGTGGCTGTGGTGTGAGAGCAATATAAAAAGGCAAGACGTTACACATCTGTAAGCAGAGAACAGGGAAACAAGAGGTAAGACCCAAATGCAGCAGGTGAGAATCAAAACTCCAAAAACATTTATAGTCCAGGTAAACTAATCAGAAACTCAAAATCACTAGGAAAGGGCTGGAACACTAGTCACACAAGATATTAAGATGTGACAGACTGAGGGGGGAACACACAGACTAAATACAAAAGGGAGTGAAGCCTAATGAGGGACAGGCAGTGTTAGGGGTGACGTGCAACAAAGCAACAAGTCAGAGTATTCAGATTACTTTTTCACCGCAATGAGTAATGCAAAAGATCAGTGTTTCAATTCAACTATCACTTATTTTAGTTACAATTTCAAATAAACAATCTGTAGCTGTATTTATATTTATATTCTAAGCTCTGGGGTGCTGGGCAGCTGAGACTGCCAATGACACTGGGAGCCATGATGACCACCTTTGTGGCCTCCATGGGACCCCATGAAATTGGCAAGTGAGTCTGACTGCTAGACGTCAGCAGAAAATGGCAAAAATATCAAAACAAGGATCATAACCACAGAAGGCAGTTCAAACAGGCACACAAATCCCACAGGGAGTGAGCAAACCAGTCCAAAAAGGCAAGGTCCACATAAACAAAGCAAAAAATTCAAAGTTATTGAGAATAAACACTATGAAAAGGCTAGAATGCTAGACAAACAAGGTACTAAGACAAACTGGCAGAGGAAAAAGGGGAACACACAGATTAGGGCCTTGGCATCTATATGGATATGTTGCAAATGAAAAGTTTCCTCTGCGTTTGGGCCTTGTTCACAAACAAATGCCATATTAGGTCACTAAAATATTGACTTCTTAAAAAGCCTTCTAAAATGTAGTTTCTATGCTTTGTACCTGTATGTATATTTACAATGAAGCATTTAGGAAGTTGTAGAAGCAAAAACTCGGGTCTGGGAGGAGTTTGGGGAGGCCATGGAGGAGGACTACCGGTCGGCCTTGAAGAAATTCTGGCAAACCGTTCGGCACCTCAGGAAGGGGAAGCAGCTTTCTGTCAACACTGTTTACAGTGAAGGTGGGGAGCTGTTGACCTCAACTGGGGATATTGTCGGGCGGTGGAAGGAATACTTCGAGGATCTCCTCAATCCCACTGTAATGTCTTCTGTAGAGGAAGCAGATACTGGGGACTCGGGGGTCGATTCATCCATCACCGGGACTGAAGTCACTGAGGTAGTTTGCAAGCTCCTCGGTGGCAAAGCACCGGGGGTGGATGAGATCTGCCCTGAGTACCTCAAGTCTCTGGATGTTGTAGGACTGTCTTGGTTGACACGCCTCTGCAACATCGCGTGGCAGTCGGGGACGGTGCCTCTGGACGGGCAGACTGGGGTGGTGGTCCCTCTTTTTAAAAAGGGGGACCGGAGGGTGTGTTCCAACTATCGGGGGATCACACTCCTCAGCCTCCCTGGGAAAGTCTAATAGGTGGCTTGCTCCCTCCAGGTTGGGGGAGAGTTCCTGCCTCAAGTGTAGGAGTTTAAGTATCTCGGGATCCTGTTCACAAGTGAGGGAAGGATGGAGCGTGAGATTGACAGGCAGATCGGTGCAGCGGCAACAGTAATGCGGTCGCTGTACTGGTCTGTCGTGGTGAAGAAGGTGCTGAGCCGAAAGGCGAAGCTCTCGATTTGCCGGTCAATCTACGTTCCTACCCTCACCTATGGTCATGAACTTTGGGTCATGACCAAAAGAACGAGGTCCCGGATACAAGCGGCTGAAATGAGTTTCCTCCGCAGGGTGGCAGGGCGCTCCCTTAGAGATAGGGTGAGGAGCTCTGTCACGCGGGAGGAGCTCAGAGTAGAGTCGCTGCTCCTCCACATTGAGAGGAGTCAACTGAGGTGGCTCGGGCATCTCTATCGGATGCCCCCTGGACGCCTCCCAAGGGAGGTGTTCCAGGCATGTCCCATGGGGAGGAAGTCCCGAGGAAGACCCAGGACACGCTGGCGCGACTATGTCACTCGGCTGGCCTGGGAACGCCTCAGGATCCCCCCGGAAGAGCTGGGGCTGCAACCCGGCCCCGGATGAAGCGGGATATGATGGATGGATGGATGGCATTTAGGAAATGACAACTTCATCAGCTCATTTTGCACATGCCCACTGTTGCTTTGCATAATGAGCATGTGTTTGAAATAACTGCAGAGAACTGGTTAGTTTACGTTTGGTCAGCACTGTTTGGGTGTTAGCCAGAAAGGGGTTAAATAACTACACATAAATAATTAGACACAGTTGTTTGTGTTTTTAAATTACTCTGCCAAAAGGAAAATAAGCTCACTATGCATGCTCTCTGGTGTGTGATGCATTGCTGATGTTTGTTTGTTTTTCGGTTTTGTGTGTATGGAGATTTTGTAAAATAAAGTTTTGAGGAGCTAAAGTAACTGCATATGTGTGGTCAAGGCCTAAATACACAAGAAGGGAAGGTTAATGACCCTAAGTTTGTCTGTGCAATTATTATCTGCTGTGCTGCACTCCACAACATCTGCTCAGGAGTCATATTCATTAATACCTGGTATTAAAAGTAAGTCTTTCTACTGTGCAGATAATCTGTGTGGCGCTCATCAGCTCCACAGTAAATATGTAATGTAACTATTATATACATAAATTTCATGAATTATATCACAAGATAATGACAGAACTGTGTCTTACTTTTAATAAAGAGCAAATACAACTATAAATTTTTCCATACCTAGAGCGACACTGATGTCCAGGGCAGTCTGAGCAAACTCCACAGCTTCCCCATACAGCTTGAGACTGAGCATAAGTTCAGTCAGCTTATTACACAACCTCAGTCTTGAACGAAGACTGTTGCTCTTCCCAGCAAGAGGCAGAGCACGGTCCTACATTGTGGAATACACAGAGATACACGGGACATTATAATAGGCATAAAGGATGTGTAAAATTTTATAAAGTACGAAAAGATAATAGATCATGTTTTTCTAAAACGGGGATCAATAGTCTAAACCGGCCTTAGAACCAAATGAGACAAATATAAAGGGTGTCCCTTAATGAGGCCATCGTATGGTGACAGCAGGAAGTGTGAGAAGTAATGTGAGATATTTGTAAATATTGGTATCGACTGTTTTATTCAGATCGCACCCTGTAGAAGGTGATAGCCTTCTCCCGGTCATGACAGCTGTTGAAGTAAATGTCTCCTGCAGCCTCCAGAAGCTTCAGGATGAAACTGGTGTCTCCTGTACTCAGAGCAACATCCTGAGCGACCTGACAATGAAATCATCAAAAATACAAGCTTTCATTCTAAACTTTCCATCTTGAATTTTAGTTTGTCAAATGCAGCACAAAACTAACGCTAATTGAGCAGCTACTTCAGGTCCTGTAGCCCAAAGAGGCAACTCACACAGTAATTTCATCATAATGTTAACTTGTACAAGAACAGAGACATACTCACCACTTTTCTGCCATCACTTTCTCCTCTTAATACAAATGCTGTTTTGAAGTCTTGAAAACTCAACACTTCCTGCACCCTTTTCAAATTAAAAACCTACCTGAAAAGAGAGGACTGTGCCCATTCAGCTGCTGGCAGGCTTTTCATGTGAAACATCTCAGTAGGAAGTGTTTGAGTTTCATTGAAAGTAACCTAACAGCGATGTAAAAAATGGCAAAGTGGCAGGAAATAATTTGCAGATGAAAACAGTATTTCCCTATCCGAATCAAAGGTGTAAGGATAGAGGGTGCTATATGCTGTACAGATAAAAAGGCTCTTTGAGCCAAATTTGTGACTTGTGATAACTGTAAATAAAATTGGCTGGACTATTTGTGTTGAAAAGAGAAGATTAGAGCAGCAAAGTGGTGAGCAGTGTCAGCTGGTGATTACTTCCTCAATGGGGCCACAGGCAGTAAGGGCTTGTGCTTAAACACCAGCAATGTTAGTGTTATACACTAATCTGGTACACTAACATTTAACTCCAACTATAGAAGACTGTTACATTTACTCAACTAGCTGAATCAGAGAAGCCACACCACTCCATCCAACAGCTCAGCTTGGCAACTTCAGCAATCTATTTTCACATCAGGCAGAACTATTCTCTAGAGAACAATTTAATAAATAAATGGAATCTAATATTTTTGTTGAAATTGGTGGCACGGTGGAATGGTGGTAACACTGTCGCCTCACAGCTAGAAGGTTCCGGGTTCGATTCTCGCTGTGGGCACTGGGGGCGTGTCCTCTACCATGCCTTCGGTGCCTGCTGCTTGAGGAAAGGGGCCTTTCTGTGTGGAGTTTGCATGTTCTCCCCGTCGTCACCTGGGGTATCCTCCATAAAAATACCCCCACTAAAAACATGCAAGAAGATCACCACCTGACCAATGATGACGAAAAGAACCGGGTCCCCGGGTGCCGGTCAGATGGCAGTCCACCACTCCTGGTCTGCCGCGGAGGAAGGACGAGCAGGATGGGTTAAAGGCAGAGGAAAAATTTCACCAGTGCATGGCGTGTGTGTGCATGTGGATGTTGCTGTGTGACAAATAAAGGGGATTGTCCCTCTGATTGTTCTTCTTGAAATGAATATTGAAATTAAATTAAACACAAATGCTCCATTTGATATTTTCAAATAATTTATTAAGCTTGCTGACCCTGAAATAAGCTTTCTGACTAGTGTGGCACCGTACTTGGACCCTCTATTTACTATTGGTGATGAGTATGACATGCTGAAATATATGTTATATCTAATCATTACAAATTCATCCAGACAACAGGTAGAGTTTGAGTTTCATTAAATGGGCATCCTGGGAATTAAAACTTCAGACACATTACAGTTTAGTTCAACTGATGGACGTGAAATAGTTGTGATGTCCACAAACCTGAACATAAAGGTCCACCAGTTCAGTCTGGTCCAGCAGGTGGTAGATCTTCCCAGCCTGAAGCCAGCCAGATGCCTCCTTCTCTCTGCAGCCCAGGTCGATGAAAATAGCCAAACTGGTCTTGGTGTAGTCAAGAGCCACCCGGTGTGCCCTGAAAAATTCAAAAACTTTGGTCCTGTAGCCCCAAACTTCAAACTCAAACTTAAACTCATCAGTTGAGGTGATTCCATTATATTTTTACATTGCATTTCTATTTCTCTGTTGATAACAGGTTTACATTTTTGTCCCACTTCAGAAGAAGCCGTATGCAAAGCCCACCAAAAAAGAACTGACTTGAATGCTTCTGCCTGATGCATTGCGTATACCCTGCCCTAAAAAATAAACACTGTATTTTGCTGCTTTATTAAGAAAGCTGTCATTGAAAGACACAAATAAGAACATAAGTGAATGTTATAGCGAACCTATTCCAGCTCCACACAAACTGACACACACCTTTCTGTACCCAGAGTGAGGTAGAGTTGGCTGATGGCTTCCAGTGCATCTCCCTCCTGTCCTCTGTCTCCTGTGCATCTCAGCAGCTGGACCTGGTGCTGACTGTAGATGATACACTGAGCCTGGTCTGGACTCTCACACCCATACAGTTGACATAGGTGTCTGGTTGCACTGAGCTGGCCTAGCAATAAGTGACAGTCCAATTTATTCAATTGAAATGAGGGAAAGTAAAAAACAACCCTAGCAGACAAGACAACACAGAATACAAAACCGAACAAATGCAAGTATGTAACTTGCACACTTACAGTCTAACAGATTGGCATTTATAGCCAGCAGCAGAGCCCATTCGTAGCATCCTTTTCCATTGTCCAGCTGGTGTTGCTTCACATAGTGCTGTCCCAGCTCCAGCAGCACTGAAATAAAGTTTGCCTCATGACCTTCTTCGTCCAGCTCAGAGAAGAGCTCCACAGCCTCAGTAAGGTTTCTCTGCGCTAGTCCTTTAGCTCCAGCCTTCAGACATAACAGCCCTTCATAAGGATGAAAGTAATCAGAGTCATCACACAATACTGAAATCCATTGAAGAACCATCTGTTAAGAAGCATATATAATCTTACCTTGGTTAGCTAGAGCTACAGCCCAGTTTGGCATGTCCTCATACTCTTGGCAGATGTCAACAGCAGCTCGGTAGCTCTCTGCTGCCCTCCGGAAGTCACCCATGCATCGAAGTGCCACACCACGCATGTTAAGGACCACACCTTTTTCATAAAATGAAATACATTTACTTTAACAGTTTTGAAATAGCCTGACGTTAAATATTGTTTTCCCTCTCAACTCACAATGCATATTGTTTTTCAGACACATCTTTACAACTCCAATGTCTTCAGTTCAAGCATAAAGTGTCACTGCAGTTCATAATAGTGAAAAGCAGCACATATTAACACTAAAATATTGGCATAAATCATTGTACTTTGGGTGATCATTGAACCCAGAAGTGGCTCGGCAAAATCTAATTAACATAAATAAGTGAAGGTCAAGTAATTTAATGTTATAATGTTCTTTTTTTCAATCTGTTACATGTTCTTCTTTTTTCCCTAATTGCCAAATTATTTAGATTATTCAAATTTAGTGGAGATGTAAACTGTAAATGCCCAAATTGGACTAGTTTCTGACTTACTTCTTGTGGCTTCTTAGTTCCTGGTAATATTTACTTGCATCAGTGCTTCTGTAACACTATAACTGTTTTTTTTTTTTTTTTTTCAACACATTAAGCAATAGAAATTCACAGACCTTCCTGAGGGGTCGTGCAGTGCTCCGGCATGGAAGCTAGGACCAAATCCAGGATATCCAAACCAACATCTGGCTGATTGTTGACGATGTGAAGCCATGCCAGCCAAATTAGGGCACTGTTTCTTTCTGGGACAGAAATGGGGAGTTGTTGTGAAGGCATCTGGTTGTTGATGAGAGAATGCATATGGCTGATAGCTTGTTCAACCATTCTGTGCTTGTAAAAGAGTTGGCACAGACAAACAGTAAGCTGATAGCTCAAAACATGGTGTTTGTCACCTCCTCCTCCTTGGGCTGTATTAGTAGAGATTGCTTGGTGTAAATATGGTGCCATTCGAGGTGGGATGGAGACTTCCTTTTCTGTGATCTCACACAGTCTGTTGACACTGTCCAAAACTAGTACCATGCTACTTAGGCAGTCAGTCAGTGTAGCAGAGGGATGCAGAGAAGCTCTCCTGGCTGAACTGACACTGAGGTGGGGGAGTCGGAGTTCACTGTAGAGCCTCCCCAGGGTCAGGTATCCATGACTGGGAGAGATGCTCCATGTTCTTTGAGCTTCAGTACAAAGAATAAGCAGCCTCTCAAGATAAGGAACAACTTGAACCCCCTCAGCACGAGTCCAGTGGTGCTTGGCCAAAAGGTGACAAGCCCAGGCTTCGGTCATTTTGTTTTGAGAGAGAACAGCTTTCTTGAGAATGTATTTAAGAGCAGAGTTGTTCTCTAAGCAGTCAAGGCAATCTGGCCTTCCTAATAGCAAGGCAGCAAGACGCTCTGTCAGAGCAAAGAAACTCTTAGTATTTTTCTGCAAAAAATATATGGTAGCCAGATTGGAGTAGATGCTGGCCAACAGCCTGAGGTCCATGAAGCCTTCTCGTGGCACACTGAGGGCTTCCTCAAAGTAAACCCGTGCTTGGCTGAATTTTGACTTCCCAGCACAAAGCCTACCCAGCAGAAAGCACAAACGAGCCTGTGACCAAAAGAGTTGCTTCTTCTTGGCTGTTTCCCTTGCAACACCAAGGAAGGCAATAAGCTCATCCTCATCAGAGTGACCAGTGAAGGAAGAAGAGGCAAGGATTTCAGAACTCACTCTGTACAGAGCGCCAAACTCTTTGTAGTCTTGTCCCTCCAAAAAAGAGAAGAGGGGAATGAAGTTCTCACTGTTGCTGGTTCCTTTTATAACTGGGTGAACCGTGAAACAGGCAGGGCTTAGATTTTTAGCCTCTGTAGCCAGGATCGAGTCCTCTAGAGTCCTGTTCATGGTCACAACAGAATCTGAGTGTGAGTCTTTTTTTGGATCAAGAATCCTCTGAATACCTCTCTTCAGGTCAGACTGCTGAGTATCAACTTCCCTTGAGGAGCTGACTGCAAAACAATAACGGAATGATAAAATCATATAAATATAGAGGAGACAAAATACAAAAATGCCATTACATTTAGGTATCAATTCAATATCAATATCTAATTTAATTCTAATTCTATCCTTGTAAGGAGCACTGCAACAAAAGCAATTTCCCCTCGGGGATCAATAAAGGAATTCTGATTCTGATTCTGATTCTGATTGAAATACTTACGTGACGTTTTCTTTTCAAAGTCTTGGTGACTGATCACATCTGAGATTAAACAACAAAAAGAAGGTGAGAAAGCTTGACGATTCACACAGCAATTCAGTTCAGATCAAATTACATTAAAAAAAAATGCCTGACTTCATAAATCAGGAATGGTCTAACACATTACAAAGATTCCTCCATAAATCTAAGGCATCAACTGTACTTGAAGTCAGCAAATACAATTTGACCAAGAATGTGTTCAAACTGAAAATAGCCGTGTGTTAAACAAAGCGAGGGCCGTTGTTTGGTGTAGCCTATGTTGGCCCTCACAGTGGCAAGTGAGAAGTTGTACTATGATCATGACTATGATTTATCATCTAGCATCACCAGCAGGTCAAAATTTACACTTATACGATTTAATATCTCAAGAACTATTGGATGGATTACCATGAAAATGTGTACAGACATTTGTGGTCTCCACAGGATGAGTACCACCAACTGTGCTGATCCCTTGATTTAACCTTGAACACCACAATGAGGTTGACATTTTTGATTTCTAGCATGTCTTGACAACTATAGCATGGACTGCAATAAAATTTGGTTCATTGATTTTTGTCCCCCACAGGACGAATTGTAATAACTTTGGTTATCTTCAGGCTTTTCATCCAGCACATTATCATTTGGTTGAAATTTCAAATTGTCTAATAGTTTGTTTTATGACCAAATACCTACAAAACTAATGACATTGCCATCAGCCTGAGCCATAACCAAACCTGCTCCTGCCAGAGCCCAACAATATTTTCTGATTCAGTTTGCATAAGTTGTGGGACTTTTCATGACATAATATGATGTTTTCTCATAAGTCTAAAGCACCAGTGCTGCAGGGAATCACATTTTCTATTTTGAAAATATGAAATTGGATCAAGATTTTCTAATTGGAAAATCTGTAAAAATCAGTGTGACCTGTGAGTCTTTCTGCAGCCATTCTGTCTCACCCAGTTTGTAGTTCTGACCAGAATCATCCTGAAATTTCTTCTTCAATAATGCAGTTGTTTCCTCTATGACTTTGTCCTCTTGCAGACTTAAGAATGTCCCTTCCTCTCCATCAAACAAAATATCTGTGGAACTGGAAGGGTGACAGAAAAGAACAAGATGCAGTATTTTCATATATGCTATTGCAAAATAATAAAAATGGCTAACACACTGTCATTGGTGGTAGACTCACTTGTAAATGTCCGCAGATGGTTTCACCAGGCTTGTCTTGACCAGACCTATTTCTCCTGTTGACGCCTTCCTCCCAGTGAACCAATCAAAACAAGACACCAGAAGTCCCACAATGATGATGCGATCAGCAGGTGCAACGCTCAGCTCATCTGGGCCCTCAGCATCATACGCCATTGTGGCCAGACAGGTTCCTCTGACTGAACAGAGATGAGGTAAGAGGAGGATAAGATGAGAAGATATCCCACAACTTTCAGTAAGGTTTTGTGAACTTAAGTTGCCCATAAAATATCATTGATGTCACTCTGTGGGACCATTACCACAGAGTAATATTAAAGTGGTGTTGTTTACAACCCTCATACTTTTATTTTCATTATAATATCCTGTTCCATTGTCAACAGACACTTCTAATTAATGTTTTTTTTTCATTTATCTTTTACATTAGAGCACTACCATATAACTTTTTCCTTGAATTGTAGTTGAAATGGCAGTCGAAATACGATTAAAAAAGCTGAAAGAAGCTTAATTTTCAGTTGAAGATTAAGAATTTAACTAAGTGCCAATTTAAATATATCCCCTGAATAAAACTGAAGTATCAGCTGAAGTTCCAGCACTGAAAGGAGATAAAAATCATCACACTGTAAGTGACAAAATGAGCTGTGGAGGTCCTGAGAGAAATGAATGACTGTTGTGAAAAAGTGAAAAACTTCTTGAAATATTAGCTGAAGTATGAAACATGTAAGTTATGACTAAATAAAGCTGAGCAAGATATTTTTTTTTACTCAAAGGTGAAGATCTGAGACCTTGAAAGGGGTCTAAGGTGTCAACTGAAGTGTCGATTTAAATATAAGTCCTAAATATAAACCACAAATAAAGGACAAGTAATATTTTTATTTAATATTTAATATTATATTTATTTTTTTGTTTTTATATATACATATATATTTGTTCTTTTCTCTTCTAATTTTATTCAAATTTTATTCTTGTAAGGAGCACCTGCAACAAAAACAATTTCCCCTTGGGAATCAATAAAGGAATTCTGAACTGATTCTGATTCTGATATGGTACTGTACTCACCAAACTGCAGAGGGAATTCACAGGCAGGTTTCCCATCACCAACTAAAATGCCCTCCGCAGTGGATTTGAGAAACCATCTGTGGACAGATGGGATCATTACCACAGAGCATAACACCACATATCTTTACTTTCTGGTCACA